>BHFT01008489.1:0-25778 GCA_004320025.1 Laticauda laticaudata
GAGAGATGAACTCAGTGTATGTAGGACATAAGAAAAGTGGGTAAGGATCATAAAACCTTGTCTGCGATCCGAACACCCAGCTACCATGCATCCATAAAATTATTAAGGCAATCCACAAATATGAAGTGAATGTAGATAGGATATTTCTGTCTTTCGCAGCAAGTAGTATGACCGAAGAAAGACAGAAGAAGAAAGCGTCATTCTTTAAGCTACAAAATTATCTATTAGAATGGAAAGACCAGTAAAGGAGAAGCAAAGCAAATTCATTTGAAAGGGAAGAAACATCGATCATTTAAATCTCTCACAGAGGGTGATGGATAGTTTTTGGATATATCATTTTTCAGTCTTGCAAGCCATGATTCCAATCTCAAGGGGAAGTGTGGGACTGTTTCAACTTTACTCCCCTTATTGGTAATAATTACACTTGCTGAATTGGAGAATATACGGAATTTAGAACAAACTGTTGTGGACGGATGGGATGACCGATGGTGGGACACGCGACCACTGAAGGAATCTTTATTTAGCCAAATAAAGGTTGCCGGCAGGCTGCTGGGCCTAACAACAAGTCGGCTTGCGGCAACGAGCTATAGCCGTTTGTTGACAAGTGCTTATATAGCCGCTGTCAAATAAGGCATCAACCAATCTAGAGTGATCCCGCAGGCCCTTCCATGGCGAGCTTCAGGAACTGAAGCTTGAATGGAGAAGGAATGACCACCCTACATGCTCCCTCACAATCACATCCTGGAGGGATGACACGTTCAGCTGCGTGCCTTGAAGGCCTATGGAACTCAGGGAGAATCAAGAGACAGTCTGGCCATCACGTCAAGAAACTTGGGCAATTTACATTGTCCTTGCAGGAATGGTTAAGCATATACAGAAGCAGTAATGGGTAGTCCTGTGAGTTTCGTTGAATTAGAGACCAGCATGGGATATGGTGCAGGTCTTCCACTGGAATCCGGGCAATTGGCAGCGCTGAGCATGCAACAGCATGTCGATGGTTTTTTACTGGTCTATCGAATCAGGTTTTGTATGATAAGCAGCCAAACAGAGTCCATCTAGGTCATCCTTGGGATAGAATCTGAGTGTTTGGTTTGAATCAGCAGACCAAAGGCATAGCAGAGAGGCTTGTGATCTTGTCGATTAATCGATCAAATGGCCATTAGAGGTAACTGCAGCCAAAAGCCTCTTTGTACTATCTGGCTGTAATTGTGTTGCAGCTGAAGAAAAGGTCTGGAGAAAAAGGCAATGGTGGCCTTCAAAGCCATTTGCAGTCTGTGACTAGACAGCCCTATCGCCAAAAGGGGAAGCATCTGGTAGCAAGAAACTATGGAAGATGCTAGGTGAGAACTGGATTAAAACTGCTGTTTAGGAGGTGATCAAGAGATGTTGCAGAGTGGAAAGGCATATGGGCTTCCCTAGGAATCCCCAACGCCAAGGGGACTTTCTATTCCATGAACTAATGTAAAGGCTCTGCGATTGAAGCTTTTGCGTGAGGGAGGAAGCAGGCATTAGGAATTGAGAACCTGAAGACGGCTGGAGCTCAGTTTGTGGTAGGAGGTAGCTCCTGCAATGGATGGCTCCTGACTTTAGATTCATAGTGGGTAGTATGCCAGAGCATCATTTCTGTAGCCTAGAAAATCTACTTGATCATTTAGTGAGCAATGGTGCATTTGTCCCTTTTTAATTTGAGCTATTTTGCCTGGAATCGATCTAGAACTGACCTTACTCTTGTTAACAACTGAGGTTTTCTGTGGCTTAAATTGGAAATATCAATCGAAGATAGAGGACTACCCTGGAGAGATCTCTGAAGGTAGCCTCTCCCGATCAGGGATTAAATATCCCAGGGCTACACTCACAAACCAACTGAAGGGTCGTCTGTACGCTAACTAAGCTCCCTGTGGATGTTACTATTGTTCCTTGCAGTTCTGCTGTGTGGTCATCTACCAGGGAATTCTCTGGTATGCCTGGACATATCCAGCTTTGCAAAATAAGACACCAGAATTCCAAAAAACATGTAAAAGGTGCTGAAGATGATGGGAATCTGGGTAAGCATGATATCTTGAGGTATCTATTCAGGGAAATTTTTGTAATCAGCGGCATATCTAACGCTACCACTTTCTTAAGAAGGGGTCACTATGGGGGTCTCCGCCATTTAGCAAAATCTACAGGTTTAAGACTCTCCGTTGATTGTTTGTCAAGTTCCTTGATGCTAGACGGTGAAGAACGATTGCAAAAGCACGCCTAGCTGAGGTTTGCAGGGCGTAGCAGGATTGTTGCTGTGAAGGTCTAATACACTAAATGATATGGGGGTGGCCGAGTAACATCCCAAACCCCTACAGCTGAGAGAAATATCAAAAGTCACCTGTTGAATAGGGAATCTAACCTTAGATTTTAATTCAGAGTGGATGCCTATTATAGTTTAGACCAGAGGGGCCAAGGGAACCAACTAAAACTAGTAAACTGGAGGAGAGGACCATCCACCAAGCAACAAGAGGCAAGTGGCCTTTAAAAGTTTTGAATTGAATGAGGAAAATTGCCTTTGCTCGAGGACTGGAATGTTCTTGCTTGGTATATTCCGCAGAGTCGAGTGACAGTCAAGGAGCTTCTTCGTTTGGAAGATACTGGTAGCAGTTCTTAAGGTGTTCTCATGAAATTAATGGTAGAACATGACAACTGTATCCATCCATTCATCGAAGGTTTTACCCTATCTTATAGGAGACATATAACTAGATTTTGTTGAGAGTTTGTTGTTGGACTGATTGAAGTGGTATCTGGTATAGCAGTCCTCCACTTGCCTTTGAAAGATGGGGTTAGGCTGAGGTGGCTCTGAGTTTAAAGGTTTTCTCAGCTTTGGCAGATTCACTTGCTAGGTGGCCTGTCCTCTGGCAACTTAAAACAGATGGCATTCCTGAACCTACAGGATGCCTGAAGTGATTTCCTCCACAGCTTAAACAAGATGGGTTGCTGCCGGGGAGAAAACTAGCTTTTGGACTTTGGAGTCTTCTGGAAGGGATCTCTGTTGTCTAAGACATTTACAAACAGCTGAAATCTCAGAGTCGCTCATCAAGGAGAACGCCATTCAAAATGGACTGTTGAGCTATTTTGTTTTGGATGTGTTTTCCCTGAGAAACACTTCAAAGCTGCAGCTTGAGCGGTAAAGCTCAAGCAGCCTGGAGACTCTTCAATGGCTTTTGCGTAGGTTTAGTTCCCTTTTGGCTAAATAGCCACGCTTTGCAGCTTAAGTCTTTAACTCCCACACACTATTTGGTTACGGAGCATATCCCTCTAGATTAATCCTGATCCACAATGTAAGGCAGCAGAACTCGAGAGCAGCATGATCACTGGATAGTCTCTCCCTCAACCTGAATGACACCTCCTAAAGGCAATGTCTCCTGCAATCTGTGAGGCTGTGGGTGAATAGTGATTAGAGAGGATTTCTTGTACGTCCCCCAAGGACTTCCTTTCTCTGACAGGTTGTGTGGCATACTGGCTGTGGCAGTGTTCAACACTGCACCCCACAAAGCTTAAGTAAATAGGACTTTTTCTTAGGGCTGAGTTCAAGTGAGGTCTATAGCATCCAGGAAGCAGTTGAAGCGGTCCTTATAGGATCCACAAGTCGTCTGCCGCTGGCTATGGCGGCACGCAAGGGGTTGAAGACATTTCTCGCGATGACAGTCTTTTGCGTCTAGGAAGTTGAATTTGCGCTCTGTAAATGGCGTCAGTGGGCTGTGCAGTCAGCTCGAGTGGCTTCACGGCTCTTTTGTTATTTAGTCGACGCGGCATCTTTTATCAGTGGCTGCACTCTGCGCATTTGGTCTTGTCGCTCTTATTTGGATCCACTTCATCGGGCAGTGTTAGTGGGGAGCGATGGAAAGAACCGAGGGCAGACATGGAGGCAACTGGGACAGGAGACTTTATTTAGCGAATAAAGACTTGCCATGACTGCTGGGCTATACAAGCATTCGCTTGCGGCAACCAGCTGATGCCGTTTGACAGCGCTTTATATAGCCGGCTGTCAAATGGCATCAACCAATCAGAGTAGTCCGCGCTCCCACCAGGAATGTGGACCAGAGGGAAAACTTCACGTCAGCGCAACACTAACATTCAAAATCCATAGGTTCCTCATCCCTCAGAATGAAGGCAAGGGAAGAGATGTGAAAGAAAAATCTACCTTTGATGGCTTATCAAATAAAACACTGTGGTTCATCAACATGGAATCCATTACAGGTTAAATGAACATTTAATTCATAGAGTCTGATAGATTCCACTGCCACATTTTTATTGGCTCAAAAATTATCTCTAAAATACATAGAGTTATGTGCAAACCGTTTATATTTGGGGAAATGTATTTCAACAAAGGAGAATATTTGTAGTTCAGGGTTGAAGTTAGGAGCCCTTGGTGATCTCTGAGCTTGGTTGTTTTCATGCAGATGTTGCATTACCCAAACTGGGTAATATCATCAGTACCACTGATAGAAATGTATTCAGTAGGCAAAAATGCATTCATTTTGGAAAAGCTGTGTAACAAAATTATTTATTTGGGAAAGATACATCCAAGATTTGTTTATTTATTAACATTATGTGCTGTCCATTTCACTCTGAAAAGTGACTATATATCCAAAATATGTTCAAAATAAAAATGTCTAAGGAGATTCTCAGTCATCCAGGCTATGGTTGTCCAAAAGTGCTTTTTCAAAAGGTAACTGGACTTTCTTTTTTTTTCCTCTAAGATGTTTCACTTCTCATCCAAGAAAGTTGTTCAATTAAGAAGCTGGACGCACTAGAGATTTTTAAGAAGAAATTGTATAGCTATTTGTCTGAAATGATATAAGGTTTCCAGCTTGAGCAGGGACTAGAAGACCTCCAAGGTGACATCCAATTCTGTTATATGAAGTTTTAATGAAAAGGACATACAATTGATGTGATTTTGAATGGTTCTTATATACATGATTTCACACATAGTTAAAGCAACTGCAAGGTAGGACAAGATAAATTCAAAACCTCTGGTTTATAAATGTAATTTGAGGGTTTCTTCCCATGTTGCTTTTCTATCAGCCATGCAGCCTCCTCATTATCAAAAAGCATGGGCTACTCAAACCAGCTAGTTTTTCACTCATATTTTCCTTCTTAGTGGAAGAAAGTATGGGCAGTTGAAGTTAATCCTTACAGGTGAAAGAATAAAATTTGTCTATGGAGAACATAAAGATAATCTAACATGTTTTGTTTGCTATCATGGGCATAACTATCCATAGAGCAAGATAGGAAGAATTGATTCCCATTTTCATCCTGCATAGATTACTTTTATCATTCAGTGAAAGAATTGTCCACTTAGTTTTGGATGGACAAATTAATGATTTCAGTTTGAGGGGATTTTTGTAAGGAAGGTGGGATTTTAGCCCTCTGAAGCCTTGCTGCTTCCTGCTCCCACTTGGCTTACCAAAACAGGTGAGTTCTCCACTTCTGGAACAATAGATACATAACATAAAGATAATCAGACTTAATTGTTACATAATGTCTCCCACAGATCTAAAGACCACTTATGGACAGACTAATTTATGTATTTTGCAGAATTTGCAAAGTAGTTACAAATGTCAGTATCGAACTCCATACCTTGTATTATCATCACTTTTGTAGCTTTTACTGATTTTAACTCTATGACTGATCCCTTTCATCTAATTCTTATAACATTAATATTATGAATCTCTATGAGAATACTGTTAGTAGTGGTTTTAACATCTATTAAAATATGACTTGCATGAAGGCTTGATTTGTCAAGCAAACAAAAATAAAATAAATTGTACTTCAAGACTCAGCCATTTTCAAATTGTCTGTAGAACAAATATAAAAAAATTTACTTCTAGAAGTTCTTTATTTTTACATTGACATAAAATATTCACACAGGGTTTGCCCTTTTCACAAAATCCACAATGAACAGTGTTGCTATAGCATAGACCACTGAATGGCTCACTGAATATACAATATCAAAAGTTGCTTTGCCCTCCCACCTCTTATGTTGCTCATTCTCTTAGCACCGCACAAACTTCCTTTTCTTGCATTTTCAAAATAGAAATGTGATTGCACTGCGTCTCTCTACAGTACTTTGTAGATGAGAGCAAACATCATGAATTGTAGAGTAAATGTAGCAGAAATGTGGCAGAGCTTGCTTCGTCCCTAATGGTTGCTTGGAAATAAAAAATATGGGCATGCAACATAAAAGTTAATCTTTCATTCCAAAGAAAGTTCTCTTCATACATTGTTTATATATTAAATAATTTAGAAAAAAGAGAAAGACATGTCTATTCATAATGTTTATCAAAATATACCCTAGCAAATAAACATTTAAAAGACCAAAATATTTGACATGTTCAACACTGTATGTATTAGAAGATAATTAAAGTAAGAATGTCAATTACTTTATCACAAGAAATTATAAAAATTAATACAATAGAATTTGTAGGTCATTTGATACCAGACATTACTAGTCTAACATTTAACAACAGTACAACAAAAAGAAAGTTCCAGTTCTAATATAATATTTCTGTCTTCATTCCAAAAATAGCAGGTAGTTTATCCATTTCTGCACCTCATGACTGCTTTGATGCCATTATTTATCATACACCTTATTTTTTTCTTATCCTGGATTAGTCAAAATAAATTGTCATGGATCACAAAGTCACATATTTACAAAGACTGCTCTACTATTAACCTCGTCACTCCTTATCACCCATCCCCTACCACTTGTGACTGTATGACTGTAACTTTGTCACTTGTATCCTTACAATCTATACTGACTGTTTCCTAGTATGATTTGATTGCTTATTGAACCCTATGACTATTATTAAGTGTTGTACCTTATAATTTGTGACTCTTGATGAATGTATCATTTCTTTTATGTATACTGAGTGTATTTGCACCAAGACAAATTTCTTGTGTGTCCAATGACACTTGGCCAATAAAGAATTCTGTTCTGTTCTATTCTATTCTATTCTATTCCATTCCATTCCATTCCATTCCATTCTATTCTAGTCACTGAAACTTTAATGAAGAACTATTCAGCATGATATGACAGCATTACTAAGGAGGTGATCAAAAATAAGCATAATACTACCAAAATTGATCAGAGAGAAAATTCCATCCAAGTTTCTATAGCAAATAAGATGCTATCACCATTACAACAGAACTTTTTTTCTCATTCTCAGAAATTTTATCAACCTCAGAAATTGACTGAGGAATTATGGGAGTTGAATTCTACACTTCTTACCATTGCCAAGTTGAGAAACAATACAGTTCAATCTTACATGAGCTAAATTTTTCAGGATTACCAAAACTGTTTCTAAAAACAGCAATCATTTTGTCATAGATCTAAATTATTACTCTTCCTGTACTGTAAACAGTGTTTTTGGAGTGAAAAAAGCACTTTATCTCACTATTGCTTATTGACATGAACCTTATAACTATTAATATATTTACAGCAAATCTTCAGATACGAATATGTCTAAAATACAAGCAACAGCAATTAATCCTTCTGAAATATTTGTTCTTAGGAATGAATGAATAAATGAATACAGCAAATAGTGAAGATCTTAATGTTTCTGTTTTGCTTGCTTTTCTTTTTACTAATAAGATAAAATCCAATAAACAGGTCCATTATCACCAATGTTTAACTCATTTAAGAGCTGTGATGTTGACTGTATCCTTCATAAAAATCTATATTTTAGTTTCATTTTGCAAATGTAGACAAGTGCAGAATCACTTCTTGTCTGAGCATCAAATCAGATTCTGTTCCAAGTTGCTTAGAAAAAGTTTTCTATACTCTTATACAACTTGCTTCATGGTGTAACCGGAACAATCTGGAACTGAACACACTCAAAAACATAGAAATGGTGGTAGACTTTAGAAGAAACCCTACTACCATCTCTTACAATACTAGACAACACAGTATCAACAGTAGAGACCTTCAAATTTCTAGTTTCTACTATATCACATGACCCAAAATGGACACCTAACATCAAAAATGTCATCAAAAAAGCACAACAAAGAATGTTCTTTCTATGACAACTCAGGAAGCTCAAACTGCCCAAAGAGCTGCTGATACAATTCTACAGGGAAATTATTGAGTCTATCATCTGCACCTCTATAACTGTCTGATTTGGTTCTGCAACCCAACAGGACAGACACAGACTCAGAGGATAATTAGGACTCCAGAAAAAACAATTACTACCCACCTGCCTTCAGTTGAGGACCTGTATACTGCATGAGTCAAGAAGAGGGCTGTGAAAATATTTACAGACCCCTCACAACCCCAGACATAAACTGTTTTAACTCCTTCCCTCAAAATGAGGCTATAGAGCACGGCACACCAGAACAACTAAACACAAGAACAGTTTTTTCCCGAAAGACATCACTCTGCTAAGCAAATAATTCCCTCAACACTGTTCAACTATTACAAAGTATACACTACTATTCCTGTTAATCTTCTAATCACTCCTTATCACCCATCCCCTCTCATTTGTGATTATAGGACTGTAACTCTGTCACTTGTATCCTTACAATTTATATTGACTGTTTTCTCATATGATTTGATTGTTGATTGTACCCTATGACTATCATTAAGTGTTGTACGTTATGATTCTTGATTCTTAACGAATATATCTTTTNAATTCCTTGTGTGTCCAATCACACTTGGCCAATAAAATATTCTATTCTATTCTATTCTATTCTATTCTATTCTATTCCTTTCATTTTCCAATTAGTGTGTGGTCTAATTTAGCACTTTTTCCAGCACAGTGTTACATTCAGCTTCTGGAAAAGATCTTATAAAAGTGTTGTCATTATTGCATAAGAAAGCATGTGATTTATACTACAAATCTTCATGTACTTCATATGTTATATGCTCTAGTTCTTGGGAACACTCCAGAAACACCGTTCAACATATTACAGAATAAAACATTGTCTTCACTCAAATCATAAAGTAGATATGGAATCCCTAGCAGATCCAGGAAGACACAGTAGCATGATGGTTTAATGATGCTGGAACTGCTAGCCAGAAATGGTCTGCACTCTGGTCGTTCAAGCCCAGCTCTGCAAGACAGGATGAAATATTGCCGCTTGTCCCCAGCTGCTGCCAACCAGCAGTTGGAAAGCATGCAATATTGTGAGTACATAAATGGATAACACTTCAGTGGGAGAAACCTAGATACTTCTGCAGGTTTGGAAAGTGGAAGCTGGTGCTGGACCTGGCTGGACACAAGGCTTTGCAACACAAAGCAAAACAAGGGGAGACCAGTGAAAGAGCCTGGAAGAGCAAGCAATCCCAACACTGCTAGTCAGCTGGAGTAAACTAGTTCACTCTTTGATGTGCACCAAGTATAGCCACCTCCAAGCACTAAGCTGAATGAACTCACAATGAATGAACTAGACTGTCAGGACTGCACTGTGTCTAATATTTGTAGATTTTCCAGACATTGTAAGCTATATGCTAAATAAATAAAATAAATAACCAGGATTCTGTTTCTTAGTATTCAGTTTAGAGATCTAATTCCTAACCTCACAAACGCAAGGAAAAATAGTAGAAAACAAGCTGGCCGAAGGCATGAAAAAGCTAACATAGCTTTTGGGCCAATATTCATACCTGATTGTGAGGTTGTCTTATTTCCACAAATATTATTCATATTTCTATTTTTCTTCTTGACTCATCCAAAGCTCCAAGGAAGCTTGATATAATGCAAAGCATTACCATATAGCCCAAGCAAGTCAGTAGGATAACTACTGTCTAATAACAAAGTCAGCTATTTTATTTAAATCTTTCATTTAAATAAAAAAGTCAAAGGGAGCTTAACATTCAACAAAAAATGGATTTAATAATCACAATAGATTAAATAAATAAAAGAAAACCAAACTCCAAGAAAAGACATTTGCATTACTTTGGACTGTGGGAGATTCATCTTGCTAAAATATATAGCTATTCAAAATTACTTTAATCACTGAGTTATAAAAATAGATGTCTACAAATCACTGATAGATAAATTAAAAGGGATAGCATACAGCTTATGTTTTAGTCAGTCAGTCAAACAAACAAACAAACTTTATTATATGTCAGAGCAGAAACTCTCACACTGCAGCTGTGTTATGGGTCAGTCTGATGAACCCTTAGAGGAAAAAAGACTTGACAGGTTTTGACTATGCACCTGAGGAGCCTGTAGGTTCAGATATCTATAGATGAGACTCAGAAAAATCAGGCTGTGGATGGTAAATCTGCAACTCTGGAGCAATCAGTAATCAATCAAGCATCTACAATTAAGCATTTTAGCCTCCTCTAGAACTTTAAAAACTTGGCTTTTCCCACCAGCATTAGGAGATTAGATGATATATTAGATAATAAGATTAGCACAGATTGGAGCCAGGTTTTTGTTATTTTAATGTTTTACATTTAAACTGGTTGAATTTCATAATTTTAATTTTGATGGGAGCCATCCAGAGTTATTTGAGAAATGAGTGGCTATATAATTTTAAATAAATAAATTAATTAAATGTGGAAATAAAGCAGCAGACTGGGTTACCTAAACTAAACCTAGAACAGGAAAATATATGTGGTGTCATACACGCAAAAGAAAACAAAAAAATCAAATCAATACAGTGATAACTCTATGATACTCCCACCCCGCTCACCCCCCAAAAAAGGAAAGAAAACAGGAGCAGTATTGGGGCTGGTAAAGATCATTCCAATCTGATTCTTGCATTAGTTTGCATAGGGCCACAATGCTTGGAGTCAGTTGTTTGGTTTTCTTGAATTCTTGTATTACTGCAATTTAGTGAGATTTACAGCAACTATAAAGACTTATGGCCTCCTGCACTTGTAATTGGAGGCATAGGACCATTTTTTAAATTTGCTTTGATCTATGATAATAAATGTAAGAGGTATGCTCTGTATTCCAGTACTGAAAACATTTATAACAACATACCACCTTGTGATTTCCTTTCAGCTTTATGTTGTCATTGATTCTCCCTTAAAGTTTAAAATAAGACTGAGAAAGCTATGCTTCAGGGGGGAAAGGAGTAGATTTATAAGCAGTAGCTTGTCTCTCTCCTTTGTTTTTGCTCTCATGTAGTCCTACCATAGCCTGAGGGGAAGATGTCATTGCTTTAAAGAGCGGGAAGCAAATACCTGTGACTTTTTATACTCTGAAGGATTTTTTAGAAGTTGCATCTAAAGCACTGCATAGTTCTAATAAAATGTACAGTGTTTGTTCTTTTGTTACATACCAAATCTACTATCTAAGGTAGTTGCTTTATGCTGCCTAATGATAGGGCACCTGGCAGCTAATTGATTTACAGTGCGTATGTATGTAGCATATTAGACTGGACCATTTCCAAAGGTTGTCTTTAAATCTCTGTCTGTTCTGATTCTACATAATGGATAATCATTCTCTTTCTACACATTCTTTATTTCTGCAAATTGAATTAGCAAATGTTTACCATGACCAAGCAAGTTTTCAAAAGAGATGCAATTCCCAGTTGAAAAAAAGATTGGGAAAAAGCATTTAATTTCACAAACTGGAATTGAGTTAATCTGAAGATATTGTCATTGTTCCTACTTATGCCCCATGATTCACTATAATGGAATGACAGTTTAATTTATTCCTTATTCTCATGGCATAATTTTTTTTTCTAAGGTGTGATTTCTGATTGAATGTCTTGGTATACTTGGTATTCTTGATCAATCTGGATCATTCATCCATCAGCTGCTGTCCCCTTTTTAATTTTCTCTTTTTAGAGGAATACAGGCCTTCAAGCAGCTGAGCAGGTGGAATGCACTTACAGAGGCAACACATGAGGGCCCCAAAGACACAAATGTGACTGTGGTTGTTATGTGGATTTTTAGCCAATGGAAATCTGGCATCCATGAGAAGAACCATTGAAGTCCAGGAATTGCTCCTGACCAAATTTTGAGCTAGCTCTTTCAGGTGGTGGATGTCCTCCCTACGAGTTCTGAGGTTTCGTTCAGATTAAGCAACACACCCTTTGAATGTTTTGCAGCCATAGTTAGGCTTCAAGAGAAGGAAGTCTATTGCTGCCCTATTCTCCAGAGTGGCTTCTCTGACCTCCCTCAGTTCTCTTTAAGGGCATCCAGGGCATGGGAGGTCGAATTCAAACTTTTTTGCCAGGTACATGCTAGTTCATTCAATTTGTAGAATTTCACACTGCCAATCCAGGTACCCCTACCGAAGATATTGCCAATGAGATGTATTCTGTTTTGGTGGGAAGGGAGACTTTGGAGTCACAGTCTGAGTCTAGGGTTTGGAAGGCTCTCCTGTGTCGTCTCTGTAAGGATGGCATAAGCAGTTAAATCTTCCTAAGGTACAGAGGCCATTTGGTGCATATTGCAGGAAGGTATGAGTAGACTTTAAGCCACACAGGAAAAACCATCCGGGTGGAGCTTCAGATAACACTATATGAAATGAATATGGTTTCTTTAGTTGCACTTTTAGGTCTGTGTTGCGCTAAGACTGGTGCATTTTGTGACTAGTGAGCTGTATCCCATGAACAATCAAAGAGCATTCTCAGCAGTGGTACTGCAATGCAATGTCTAGGTCATGGACATGTGTTGTCCGTGATAATTGTCTTGTAGGTAGTCCCAGCTAAAAATGCTTTCGTAAGTGAGGCAAGAGTTTCTAAATGTAGGTGTAAGTAATTAGATGTTATGTGCCTGTTGCTTACTCAACATTGTATTATACCTTACTGCATTCCGTGCTCTGATTTCCTCCTGCATGCAAGATATTTTAGTGTGAGTCTTTCTTTTGTAATATTCCCATATGTTTCCTTCTCTTGGATAAGCTTGTTCCAGAACGCAGTTGCTTGTGTTTACAAGTATACAAACTTGTTACAGAAAATAATAATACACAGTGTATATTACATTTCATGTTTCCCATTGCTAGATTCTTTTCTTCCCTCTCCCCCCTTTTTTTATTTGTACAATAGTGAAAAAAAATGTAAAAGTATCAAAAATTATAAAATCTCTTCTTAAAAAAAAACATACAAAAAGGAAGAAAAAATGCAGAAGAAAATAATAATAAAAAAATATATACAAAAAATAATAATAATAGAGTGTTATACTTAGCACCTGGAGTCCAGTTTTATGTAATTCAGTGATTGCCCTTGGTTCCTCAGAGGTGTTTGGTTCATGGTTGAAAAATGCTGCAAGCATCCATTGATCTGTGTCTGGATTTTTTTTGAGTTTGATGGTGGAATTATTGTGGTGGAGTTTGGCTTGTGGTCTATGACTGGCTTGGCTTTGCATGTGTCCAATGTATAGTAAAACTTGACTTTCCACCTGGTTGTAGAGGTGAGGTTCTGGTGAAGAACTTGATCCACACCCAATCTCCCGGTTCATATGGATGCAGGGCTTCTTCCAAGGTAAGGTCTGCGTCATTGCACTCTGAGTCCAGAGGTCTTAGATCGCTTTTGCAAGGCTTGCAAGATAAGAAGAGAAAACCATATCCCTCCCTATCTAGGCAGAGGGAATGAGATCGAGACATTAAGGTATCAGGAGGCCGACCAAAAAGGTTGTTGTCAAGGCTGGTGTGGATGATGGTATGAGGTAGAGGTTTGGTGGCCACCATTTGGCTGTTGCATCTGCATATTGATTTCCTTTCGTTATTGTAGAGTCATCTGTTTGATGGCTTTACAATGGATGACTTGCTAGTGGCTTGTGGTAATTGGATGGCCTCTAAAAGTTGGCTACTAATGATGCATGTACTGTTTGTTGTCCTGCTGAAGTTAAAAAACACCGTTGTTTCCATAGGGCTCCTGTTGCATGGCAAGACTCCAAAAGCATTATTGGAGTCTGTATAGATGTTGGTACATCGTTCCTAGCAGTTTTCGCAGGCTTTCGTTAAGGCTATAAGCTCAGCTGTTTGCAGCACTATGGGAAGGAGAAGGGAAGCCCAAATAATTTCTTGTAGAAATATTATGCTCCTGTTTACTCTTCTGTTCTGGGTCAGTGTAAGGAGGAACCTAAAAAGTTCCAAGTCGGGGTTTTGCAGCTTGGTATCTGTTAGAATCAGAGTGGGGTAGTTCAGCATCATGCACTAAAATGAGGCAATCATGGAGATTGCCTTCTTCCTATTCTTTGGGAGCAGAGTATTACATCTTTCAAATGTTAAAGTGATCAGAGGTAAAAGTTCCAGCTTCATATTGAGCCAAACGCTGCTGAGTAAAGGCTTGTGTCTGGCTCTTTAAGGAATTGCAAAAAACTTCATGGGAACTTTAGCAGTCGAGGATGCCCTATTACCAAATCTTTAGATCGTTTCCCACAGTTCAACTGTAGCTGTCACAGCTCGTAAGCAGGGGACAGTGCCCTGAGCTACTGGATCTCAGGGTTACAGAATAATAAGCAACTGGCCGGTGTGTGTGTCCAAAGGCTGTGTTAGAACGCCAGAGGCAACACCTAATTTCTCATGGATGAATAAGTAAAAGGTTTCCTATAGTCAGGTAGCCCAAACTCTGGGGTGATGCTAGGTTTGTTTGATGGTCTGAAGTGTTTGTTCAGAGATTTGGACCATTCAATGGGTCAGGCATGTTTTGGCCTGTCAATTGAATGAAGTGGTCGGGCTATTTCACCAAATGAGGGATCCATGGGCGGCAGAAGCCCAGTACTCCCAGTAAACTCTTACTTGACGTTTTGTTCTGGTGGTGTCATGGCTAAAATAGTTTTCTACTCAATTAGGGGCCAATTTTCTAATTCCTGGTGCGATAATATAGCCCCAGATATGTTTATTCTTTTTTAAATATTGCAATTTAGGAAGAGGCTTTGTGACCTCTTCTGCCAAGGCTTTGAGTAAATACAGGGTATCTGTTTTACATGCTAGCTCAGTTTGAGATGCTAACAATTAATCATCAACAATACTGGATGGAGAGACTGATATGGTAGGGAGATGAGGAGAGTTTGCCTTTTCATATTTGTTGAAATAGGTGGGGGACTCAGTATAACCTTTGGCAATCGAGTCCAAGTATATCGTTGATTTTACCAGTTAAAGGCAAATGGATATTGGGATGCTGGATCCAGAGGAATTCTAAAAAAGGCAGAGCACAAATCAATGACAGAAAAAGTAATGGCTGAGGCTGTTTAAATCCTCATGAAGCCCCGTGTTGTTGGTTATCAGCATGATAACCTCCGTTTTGCTTCCTCTCTATCCATCCAGCATCCGTCTATTGATGTTTCATCCGCTCAGAAATTTTGAGCTGCCCAAACTTTGCATGGAAAATGTATCCAATTCGTCCATTATGCAATCCGCACGCATCCGCTACGCATCCGTTCTGCTACTCCGTTACGCATCCGCCTATAATCGCCTTGCGCAATCCACCACAAACTCGCATTCCACTCGACGCAGGAGAAGCAGAACGGATGCAGAACAGATGCCAGAAACGGATGCAGAACGGATGCCAACGGAAATACAAAGCGTTTTAAAATGGAAAAATGTTCTGGCAGAGGGACCTATCTCGGATATTAAGGATGTCTACAGGAGCCTAGAGGGATTCCTAGAGGATGCAAAGGTGAACCTATACTGCACATAAAAAAGGGGAAACCAACTCGTCTGGATCTCACTTTCAGCCAGCAGTCCCAGCTGTGCAAGACCTCTTGCAGACCTTACTTTCTGATTCTTACCACTTCCACAGCATCCAGTCATTGATCAATCGTGATTCGTAACACACCCTTTTTGGCAGGCCACCATCCTTGCAACATGCGAAGCCATCTACAGGCTCTGTGAGAACTCTACTAACGGAAGAAAAAGGACAGGCGACCAAGAAGCGTTGTGGGTCCGAAGATAGGATCGGTCGAGAAGCGCAGAGTACGGGCTGTACACAACAACTGATGGTGTGAGCTCAGGAACGAAGGACACTCGGGCGTTCCAGAACTTCCTGACGGATTGCTCAGCCATTGTTGACGAAGTTGCTGCAAGTCCTGACAGCCAAACACCAACTTCTCGGACCCAGCCTGGAACCTGGGCTCAAGTGCACTCACTCTGCGCCCACCTGGGTCCTCTCAGGGCACCACCTGACAGAGCAGCAGTACAGGCTGGGGGTTGGCCACACCAACACCATCAGCATTGTGGTCAGAGAAGTGGTGCAGGCCATCATCGAAGAATACCGTGCAGGAGCTCCTCCAGTGGCCCCTCACTGTATGAGGATGGAAGAAAGTTGCAGAGCGATGGTACAGAGGTGGAACTTCCCACACCACTTGCGAGCCATAGATTGGAAGCACGTATGGCCTGAAAAGCACCACCCAAGTCGGGCTCCACTTAGTTTCAACTACAAGCGGCTTCTTTCAGCATCTCCTCTTTGCGATGGTCGATGCTGACTACAATTCCACGTACATCGATGCTTCAGGCAGCGCTCATGTTCAAGATGCCCAGGTATACAACGCCAGTCACCTCAAGGAGGGGCTGGAACGGCAACCTCATCATGGGCTTTCCAGATCCAGACCCTGCCCAACGACACGCAAGACTGTGCCCTACTTCATCCCAGAGGGGATGACGCCGTCTCCCTCACAACCTACCTCATGAAAGCCCTATACTTCCAGACTCCTCACCCGTGAAGAAGTATCTTCAACTACAGGCTGTCCAGGCAAGGCGCGGGGGTGGAGAGACGCCTTTGGCATCCTTGGCCAACAGGTTTCCAGTACTCTCACACCATGCAGCATCGCCCAGAGGACCGTGAGGAGGATCGTGGAAGCTTGCTGATCCTGCACAATCTTCATGCAGCACCTCGCTACCCGTCTCTGCAAGAACAGGGCTTGTGACCCCAACAAGGCAATGGGGACATGGAGCCTGTGGGAATGGAGGCAAGGGCGAAAACCTGATAGACACTCAGGATGTGCAAGGCCCCAACAGAGCCTCACTGAAGGGAAGAAGCAGCGTCACCTTCCTGAGACACTGGTGCAAACTCCCCAGCTGGGCGGTGGGATTGTGCAAAGACAGGATGATAGTATGATTAATGGATGCGCTTTTCCTTCAAACCTGTCTCATCACACGGATGAGATTGGGCCATGTAGTGGGTGGGCTACAATGAATACAGGAACATTTTAATAAAAGAGAGTTGTGTATGTGTTGACATGTGTGGGATGATGATTTATATTCATTATTGATAATAAAGGGGCCATGGGTGGGCACCAGGTGGAGGGTGACCATACCAGTCCCATATGCTTGCACTGGAGGCTTATCATCCCATGCTATCCTTACCCATCCCACAGCTATTACCCCATCCCCACAGGTATCCCTGCCATCCCACTGCTTATTCTTAACCCATCCCACAAGCATGCAAAGCTTAAACCAAATTCTAAAAGTTTCACGAAAGACTTATTAAAAAAACGAAATGAAGCAAGTTGTGAATTCAAAGATAAACTTTATTGAACAACAAGCTGTAAAACAAAATGACCCCAACGTCAAGTGTCAAATAAAATCTACAGGTAAGCCAGCTACCCAGGTCTCTGCACTCTTATTGGTCACTCGGAGTGTTTCCCAGTCTCAGGGGGTGAGGGTCCAGGTGCTTGAGAGTGGTGTGCTGGAGTGCTGTCTGAAGACCACATGGTTGCCTCCCTGACGAGGACAACAGGTTAGATGGTGTGTGGAGGAAGCCTCTCAGAACATCTGCTCAGACCCGCATGCTGAGAGGTCCTTCCTCCATGCCATGGGGTGTCAGCCCCAGTACTGATGACAGACGTTACTGAGGCCGGGCTTGCTGTGGGATGAGGAAGGAGTAGTTGTAGTGGAGCTGTCTGGGTCTGCATCTGGGTGAGGACTGCGTGCGGTTGGCATCGTGGTGTGGGTGCATCGCTCTGTCATTGGTAGCATCATGGCGGCTGGCATTGGTGGCATCAGTGGTGGAACCGGTGCCAACGTTCTTCCGATGACTCTGCTGCCTGGGACTGGAAGGGCTGCTGCCTGTGCTGCTGGACCTCCTGGTAGACGGAATCCCTGTAGGTGAGGGTTCTGTGGGAAGCCTTGGTATGGGAGGACATCCACCTGGGGATGGAAGAGCAGACCTCGGACTGCGTGGAGCAGGTTCCTCGGCGTCTGAGGGTTGTGAAGCAATCTCCTGTGATCCGCTCCTTCATCACCTGTGTACTGGGATTCTCCCAGCTCCCTCAGGGCCTGGTTGACATAAGGTGGGTAAGGCTTAGCTTGTAGCGAATGAGAGTCGTGCTGACCAGCTGACGAGAGGAATCTATCCGCTTGTGCGCGAATGGTTGTGCTCCCTGATCTCCCAGCAGGACAGAGTGCTCTCTCCTCCTGCTTCTGCTCTCGCCTTTCTGTTTGGAGCGAGATGGGGGTGGAATGCGTCCTACCGACTGTTGGTGGACTCAATGTCTCCTTTCTCCCCTCACCAGAGTCTCTCCACGCACTCCACCCATGACAAACTGCTCCGCGGTCTTTCCCTCGTGACACCTCCACAAAACCTGCCTGGGAGACTAGGACTGACTCTCGGGCCCGGAAGAGTTACTGTGTCTCAGCAGGCGCGGAAAAGAGGTAGACAGAGGGGCCTGGTGCTCCTGCGGTGCGATTTTCTTCACTCTCCAGGAAAGCTGCACTGCCATGATTAGTCTCTTCTGTCCGCTCAGCTTTTACTGTGCCTGCCAATTTCCTTCAGGGCAGCTTCCCATACCAGTGTGCATATTGTTTCCACCAGCTGAGACACCTCTCAAGTGTAAAACCCTACTCCCGCCCTCTTCCATTCCAGCAGCCTGGCCCGCTCGGTTGCCCTTACAGCCGGTCACTGTCCCGTTCCGCCACAGATAGTCATATCTCTGGCTCAGCCACTCCAGCACCTCAATCCTCGTGTTCCTCCTCAATGAAGTGATTGCCTCCTCTCCCGTCCCCTCAATACGCCTTCTTCCTCCCTTTCCTCAGGACCAATGGTGCCCCCATCATCAGGAGCTCCCAAGGTGGTAGGGCTGCTCCTCCACACCACCAGCAGCAATAGCACCCAGCAGATCATCATCATCTTCATCAATCACAGCAGCATTCATATCATCTCATCAGCAGCAGACAGCAGCAGCAGGAATCATCATCAATTAGCAGCAGCAGCAGCAGCAGCAGCAGCAGGCATCAGCGAGACCAGGATCAGCAGCAAGCAGAGTATCACCAGGAGCCCCAGCAGCACCGCGAACTAGGCCAGCAGCAGCACACCAGCACATGACCAGCAGCGTACGAGCAGGAGCAGGAAAAAAAGGGGCCACGGAAGCAGGACGAGCAGGTTTATCAAAGGTTTTAACGAACAGGACAGCAAGACCTGAGAGCATATTGAGCAGTACAAGCAGGACGAGGCAATGTCCAGGAGCGACGGAACAGAACAGCACAGCTTCAGCAGATGTACGCAGACAAAGCACCACTTGCCAGGAGCAGCCTCAGCAGAAGCATCCAGCATCCAGAAGACGACGCTCCGGCACAGAAGCCCAGCAGAAGCAGATCAGGACAGGCGGCAGGAGGGTGCCCTGTCCCTCTTGCCAGGATGCGCAGGTTGCTGTATGGACTTTCGCTTCTTCCCCATGTTGTGGGATTGCTGGCTTATGGCCAGGAGAGGCTGGCAGGCACCAAGGCTGCAGGAAGCCTTGGCAGGAAGCCTGGCACCAACCGCTGCAGAAAGCCTGGCAGGAGGTATGCAGCAGGCAGCAAGTCTTTTGCAAGCAGGCAGTTCACCAAGGCTCAGGCAAGTGGCTACGATTGGGAGGCTGGAAGCAGATAGGCAGCAGGCTGACAGCGGCAGACAGCAAGGCTGGCAGGCGAGCTTGCCATTGGAGCTGGCTGCAGGAAGGCTGGCTAGGACGCTGGCAGCAAGCTTGTCATCTATATGCTATATTCAAGACTCGAAATCGTATCCTGCAGCAGGTCTTTCCTGTAATGCTGGCACGAAGCTGCTTCCCTTATATATCCGGGGGCTTGCGCAGATGCATCCCTCTCTCTTTTCATGACGCAATTACGCCAGGCATCCTTTTCTTCCGCTGTGCACTTTGCCGCTTAGCTTTGCCGCTCTGCATCCGCTAGCGCTTCGCTCTGCATCCACTCTGATTCCTACTTCATCCGTTCCGCGTCTCTTTGCTGAGGCCCCAACATATTCCCAACACCAGTTCCTTTCTACCCCCTCGGGTTTTTCATTGCGTCCTTCAGAAGACTCACACTCCTTTTTTGATCACCCCTGCGTTTACCCCAACCAGCCCTGGTCACGCTTTGGAGCTAGCAGCTGGTTGGGTGTGGCTGGCAATTCACGGAGGAGTGAGTTTTCTGTTTCTGCAGAGAAAACCCACAGCTCACACACCTCATGAACACTCACACTTCCACTCTCTTCTAGTAAAGGTTAGAAATTTAAAGCCGGTTATCACCTGCTTCAGCAGCTGTTGACCAGAAAGGCTCTTTAACATCCCTTACTACCCTTATGCCTGCCGGTCTGGTTATGTCCCTGACAGAGAAGCGTCCATGCGGCTGGAATGATTCTTGCGGGCCCGTCGGTTGGCCAGGGTTGCTGGAAAATCTTTCGTGGTTCACCAATGTAAAGGCGAAAGTATCTTTCTCTGAGGGTTCAAATTTCCGCTGGGAAGCTCTGGTGCTGAGGATACAACAACTGCTCGAAAGCTGGTAATCTTTCATTCTCAGGAAGCCAGAAGCATACTACATTCCTGAACCTAGCTTGCTCTTTTAAATCATAAGTTTCCCATTTTATACCTTTTCCCTTTCTTTGTGTATTAAAGGTTTGACATCCTGTCAGTTTGTTTTTCTTTCTGCCAAAAGGCAACCATAGCAGTGCCGAAAGGGAAGCTTCCTGTATACCGGTTTTTTCTTTACCCTCTGATCTCTCTTAGTTTTTATGCTTTTAGTATCTATTTGTACTTCTGACTTTTGGCTGTTGGTATTTATGCTTTTGTCTTGGGTGTGTTTATTAGATTTCTTTTCCTATGCAAGCCTGTTCCATGGCTTGCCTGATGTTCCCTTTCTACAGCTACATACATACTGTGTGGAAAGGTTGGATATATTCTATAACATAGGGGTCCCCAACCTCCTGGGCCACCAGTCCGTGGAGCACCAGAAACTGGGCCATGCAAATGAGCAAAGCCCCATCTGCATAGACACGAGATACAGGCAGTGCTTGAAACCATGATCCCCCTCTGGTACCCAGAAAAATCTATTTTTATCTATCTATCTATCTATCTATCTATCTATCTATCTATCTATCTATCTATCTATCTACCTATCTATCTGTACAGAACCATTCCCTAGTGCCCAAAAGATTGGAGGATGCTGCTACAACAATCTAACTTCTGCTAATATGGGAGTCTTCTGGTTTCAGGAGCTAGCCCATTCCAAAGATTGCATTGAGACTTCTTCAACTTCTAGTAAGCTCTCTAAATAAAATTAGCATTATCTTTCCCAGAATCAAAACTTGGCAAAAATGAGATAAATCCCTTCTAATCCTTATTTTTGAAAGACAAACTAGTGAAAGAAAATTGCAACATGATGGTGAACAGAAAGAGATTTATTACTGATTTGACTCTGGTTATATTGTAGAAATTAAAGTGTTGAAACATTAATACTACAGCATTACGACAGTTCCCATTAAGTTATTTTGCTACTCAGACAAAAATTATGCTAGCAATTCTGTTCAGTCTCTGTTGCTCTCTAATTCACCATTGGGAGATTAACATGGCTTTGTTTTTAGAAGAGGCATGCATTAAAAAAACAGTGTTTTCAATTCCATCATATTTGGCAGTTTAGAGCGATGCCTGAATAGTGACCCATAACCACAACTTCATACTTCTGTTGTTTTGAATATTCTTCTGAAGTGTTTCCTCTCTTGCTTGCTTTTTCTTCCTCTGTTTGTTCCCCCACTCCCAATCCCCCCTCTCTCTAACTTGGCTTCTCTTTATTGATGTTCTATTTGGATTCCTCGTGCTCTTCCCTCAAGGATGTTTATTCTTTTGTAGTCTCTTCCTACAACAAACTCTTCCTTGCAACATGAAAAAGAAAGGTTGCAAAATATCGTGTAGGCTTGGTCTACACTTCAATTTGACCCATTTTTATCATATTGGCTGATGTAGATGCTTCAGTATCAATTTTGTTACCTTTGTAAAACTTTGGTTTTAATTGTAAGGTTTCTTGAAGGATAGTTCAATTACTTTATATGTTTTAAACAGGTTCAGCTGTAAAAGATATTTATTAATAGATTTAAAAATTAACACTAATGTTACATTTCTTGTCTTACTGTTTTAAACATTTATTTATTTGTTTATTTATTTATTTATTGAATTTGTATTGCTGCCTATTCACCCATGGCGACTCGAGCAGCTTACAGAATGTAAAACCATATTTAAAATAAAAAAAAGCAATAAAAATTAATAAAAATAATCAAATAAATTAATAAAGTGTAATAGAACAAGATCTGGACAAAAAAATAAATAAATAAAAAATGACTCCCAACTTCCACCCACCCCACCCTGATGATCACACGAGCCATTTGATGAGCTCCATCTCACTCTGGGTTCCGCTGGCAGAACTAGGTCTTCAGTGCCTTCCGGAAGAGTATTAGTGAGGGGGGCATTTTAATCTCTGGGACAATGATGTTCCAGAGAGAGGGAGCCACCATGGAGAAGGTCCTTTTTCTGGGTCCCACCAGATGTATTTCCCTCATGGATGGGATCCGTAGCATTCCCTGCCTTCACGCTCTAGATGTAACCAGCAAGAGACATTCCCTCAGATAACCTGCTCCCAAGCCATGAAGGGCTTTAAAGGTGACAACCAGAAACTTGAATTGTACCCGGAAGCAAATCAGCAACCATATAGCTCCCACAGGAGAGGTGAAACATGTGCACCTCAGGATCTGCACAAAACCATGTAAGCCGCTGTATTTTGCACCAACTGGAGCTTCCAGATGTTCTTCAAGGGCAGCCCCATGTAGAGCGCATTGCAATAATCAAGATGTGAAGTGTGATGTCATGAGTGACTGTGAGTAGGAACTGCTAGTCCAGGAAAGATCATAACTGGTACATAACCCGCAGTTGCGCAAAGGCTCTCCTGGCCATAACTGTCACCTGCTCTTTGAACAGGAGTCATGAGTACAGGAAAATCCCTAGATTATACACAGGGTCTGTTTGGGGTAATGCACCCCATCTAAGATCAAAGATGGCAATTCTTCCTGAGTCAACAAACCCCAAACCCAGAGCCACTCAGTCTTGCAAGGGTTTAGTTTCAACCTGTTGCATCCCATCCAGCATCTAACAGCCTCCAGGCACTGCGAGAGGGAGGACACAGCAACACTTAACTCAACACGGGCTAAGACATACAGCTGAGTATCAGCATATTGGTGATACCTCAATCCATGGTGACTGATGATCTCATCCAGTGGCTGATAATTATAATATTGTTTTATCAGATTGTAAGCTGCCAAAAGTCACCATAAGAAGGGTGGCATACACATTTAATGAATACATAAAAATAAAATGAATAATCTCTTATTTTGTAAGTCAACATTCCAGCATTTGAAGTCACCCATAATTCTGTGATTTTCTTGATTGATATATTTCATTTTTGTCTTTTGGAGAATTCTCTAAGTGCCTTTGGATTTGTCTTTTCTTATCCTTCCTTATTCTGATTGGATATACTTTGATACATCTTAAAGCTATTGTGGTTATTAGCATAGAATATTCTTATTCCAAAGTTCACTGAATGAAAAAATGATTCTATATAGTAGAAAGGTTGCACATAAACTTGTCACCACATAAAAGAATATTAAATGCATTGTACATATTAAACAAAAACAGAAACATAATTAAAAAGTATAGTGTTGCGAGACAAAATGCAAGCAATGAGGATGAAAAGATGACACAGGAAGCTGTTTGTCAAGTAGACCCAGAAAGTACAAGAAATAGTTTGGTTATAATACAGAAGTTTGGTTATATGCATGGAAATGCTACTTTATTTGGAGATCTAAAGGGGATTTAATTTATGAATTAAAGTGTATCATAACACTGTCCTAGAGATCAAATATTTAATTTTGCTTACAACATTAAAAAGAACTGTCTGGACATATAAAACTAGACTAAAAGCATAGTCCAATGCATATTCCTTTGAAAATAAGTGGAATGGTGTTCAGTAATGTTTAAAAATTCACTCAGAATTTATTAACTGTGTAACCATAGTTTTTACATGATATTTACTCCAAACCAGATGCAAAAATATCCATTTGGTAACAAAGAGAGATAATACAATGTTTTAACATATTAAAGCAGGCAATTGCCTTTACAATCAGTTGTCATGATCTTAAAAACACGTCTGCTCAGTAACAGAAAATTTAATGTCAACACAGACACATATATGGAATGACAACTAAAATGTTCACTAGACTCTGGGTCAGCAGAATGCAAAAGAGCTCCAAACTAGGCAAGTTTTAGGAGTTAAATTCCATAAGAAATATTATGTGGGAATGACAAGGAAAGCAATGTACATTAAATAGTAACCTTTACAACAGAAATATAATAGCTAATAATATAATGGAATGACTCTCCACGTGCTTCTACATTCTCGTCTCATCACAGGACTCTATCCAACACTATAATGACAGATAGTAACATCATGTACCATAAACAGTCACATTTATTGTGCCCATACACTGCCTCCTTTTTCACCAAAGTCTGGTTTCTTTAATCTGTCTTTCTTTTTACTCTGCAACTTCAGAGGGTGTTTCTGATGTGCCAACTGCTTGGTATTCTATGCCTCTCCTCAGACCTATGCCATGTACAGGTCATCATATATGAGAGACCTCCCCAAGTTGAAATGTTAAGGTTTCTATGATAGAAGCCACACATTGAACAATTAGGCAACTCGATTCAGTAACAAAAGCACCACTGTATTCTCATCAGAATCCAAAATCTAATTCTTTTTCTATAAATACATATAAGACACACCAAAGCAAATATTGAAGTAATTGGAAGTTGGTGGATTATCCAAGAACTTTATGCCAGTAGAATTTGAAGATATTTTCTTGTGATTGGCATGGATTGAAATCTTAGGACTGTAAAAGTTTAGCACAGTTAATATAAAATTATATGAATTGGATATACAATTTGGTGCTCTTTACCAGGTCTGGGTGGTTCAACACATGCATATCTGTGTATAGAGGAAAGTATCATCAGAATAAATGTCCAATTTATAGATCTTTTGATGTTTCAGTACTTCAAATCATTGATTAGCCAGTAACTTTCTATCCAGCAGCAGGTACATCATCACGTATTAACCACTTTGATTTCACTAAAGATAGATCGAGTCCTGCATAATTTCTTACTAGAAGCATCAAATGATTTTTTTTAATTCTACATAGCTTCCTTAGCTTGAAGAGTTTGATATCAACAGAATAACTATTATTCTGCTAATCAAGCTCATATGCATATGGAATAAAATCTCACTTTTCAAATTCTGTTGGACAATATAATTTTAAAATAACACATGTTGTCTTTGATACTGTCATTTAACATGGTTTGAATAAGTATATCAAAATATTGTCTGGCTGAGTTCAGTTTTATGACAGGCCCTTGGATGGAACACTTTAATTTGTTGTAGGATATTTTTTATATATGGTCAGATTTAAATGGCATTTTCTTCACTCTTTTGTTAATGGAATGAATATTATGTTACATACACAAAGTAGAACACAAACTTTTAGAGCCCATTGAAAAAAACCTTCAAGTTAGGGTCTAATGCTAATGATCTTTCTCAGAACGGAGTCTTTTTTTTTTTTTT
>BHFT01008490.1:0-39294 GCA_004320025.1 Laticauda laticaudata
ACAATGGATGGAACATTTTGCTTGTCCGCTGTGTCCTTTTTGCATCTGTTGGGCAGTGTGACATGGGCTTTAATTGTAATCATAAGTCTACTGCCTATAGAGGGACTTGACCAGAGAGTTGTCAGGAGTCCAAAAGCTAATGGAACACACACACACACACACACACACACACACACACACAGAGCAGAGGTGGAATTCTACCAGTTCGCACCTATTCGCTAGAACCGGTTCTTAATATTCTAAGCAGTTTGGAGAACCGATTGTTAGAAGAAATTACTGGCCTCATCCTGTTAGGAAGGCAGGAAGGAAACATTCTGGTGTTGCTTATAGAAACTGCTTCTTCGTTAACCCTTATTACATTCTTGGCAGGACTAGACTTCTTGTCTCTGGAACCTCTCTGGAGTTTTTTTCCCCTCCTTTGCGGGTACTTTGCTTGTGTGGAGTGACCATTCAAAGTTACAGTGACATTGAAAAAAGTGACTTATAACCATTTTTCACACTTACGACTATTGCAGCATCCCCACAATCATGAGAGGCCAGGCAAGGAGATGCATACCTTGATGTGAGTGATGTTGAGTTGGCCACACCCCGCCAATAACATGACCACCAAGCCACGCCCACCAACTAAGCCATGCCCTCAAAACCGGTTGTTAAAAAATTTGAATCCCACCCCTGACATACAGAGATTGCAGGTGTCTTCCCATATGTAACTCTAGTAAAAAAGTAACACGTGGGAATAGTAGAGCTGGCTTGGCTGAGGCAATTCTGATATGCTAAATTTCCTATGCCCTGAGAATTTTTTCAATTTGAAAGGCAATTCTGATATGCTAAATTTCCTATGCCCTGAGAATTTTTTCAATTTGAAAATGCTCCCTCCCCCAATCTCCAATTTCAATGCTTGACTTGAACAATCTCATAAAATCCTGCCATGAGAGTTTCCTGAGTGTGTAGATTAGTTATTAGTTTCACAATCGTATAACAATCGTCCATTATGTTTGAGCATAGAAGTTTAATTTTACTTTACACCTATTCCTGTGTAATGTTGGCAATTAACTTCTAATGAGCCTTATATCTTCTGACACAGATACAAAACTGGGAAACTCGTTGGCTCTTGCTTTTTAAATGAATATTGAGTAATTTCCCCCCTACATGGATAAGTAGTTTCACCAACTTAAGGGGCTGTTAGAAGAAACATTGTGGCGAAATGGATGAACAGGATGATGGGTCAGGCTCTCAACACATCCACCAGCTAGGACTGTTGGGGAGGGGGGCAGAATGGAGGGTGCATACATTTTGGGGGGATTTTGGAAGTTGTGATCCACAAGGTTCATGGGTGCTTTATTATTGTTCCCAACTTTGGATTATAGTGAGGTGTGATAGCTTCAAGAATCTGCCTTTTGATCTTCTAGAGAGCCATGAAAAGAAAGAAGGGTAACAAGAAGAGAATGAAGCTTGCTGGGTGGGAAAAGAATCCAAGCAATACATTAAAGACTTTTTACAGCCTTTCCTCTGGCCACAATTTTTAACCTATTTCCCCATGATGTTGCCTTTATGTCATTCCCAGCCCATGTTCTAAATCAGGGGTGGGCAACTATGGCCCCTTTATGGCCTGTGGACTTCAACTCCCAGAATGGCTGACTCAGGAATTCTGGGAGTTGATGTTCACAGGTCATAAAGAGGCTATAGTTCCCCATTTCTGCTCAAAATAGTCATTTTCTCTATGGGTATCTTAATGGCATTTCTCCCCCTGCCCTTATTCTGGCACCATTCAAGAACAGTCTCAAAGTGTGCAATCTATATTGGATTCTTCCATTGATTTCCTTCAGGGGAAGTCAGATGACTGTAGTGATTCAAAACAGAGAAAATAGAAGAAATATATAAGAGGCTGGCAATGGGGTGGACATTTCATGCTGGTGTTGTTTTCTGCCCACTCAAGGACAGGTGGAGAGTCCTTCAAGCCCTTAAGGTATGAGTGGACTTCAACTCCCATAATTTCCCAGCCAGCCAGGTTGGAGACTTCTGGGAGCTGAAGTCCACCTATCTTAAAGTTGCTTAAGATTGAAAAACATTTTACACAAGTTCGCAACCAACTAAAGAGGTGGTGAGCATTGCAAGGTCTTGAGAAGCTTCTTTAATTAAGAGTCATAGGCTACTTGACAAGCAAATCTTTCACAAGAAATATGAACTAATTGTCTCCTGCAACAACCACCACATTTGCTTCTATTTATTCCCTTAGGGAGGGGCCATTTAGTGTGCCTTTCCTTCCGAGTTGGCCCCTGTTCCTTAATTGTTCTGCTCTCCTGACAGCTCTGCACAAGCGCATCTGGAACAGGCTCCAGCCGTTCCTCCTCCCCAGTTCTCCAACTCCATAGGCAGCTGGGAAATATCAGATGGCCCCGGCCCCATCTCTGCCTCCAACACAGAGCACCCATCAGAGCCTTCCCCAGACTCCAGGACTGGCCCAAGTTCCTCCCTAACCTTCTCACTGTCCAAGTCTGCTGACAGCTCTGCTGGCAGCTGGCGGGTCACAACAATAAGAGAGCTCAGCTTGCATTTTGGTCATTTGGATAGTCAGTTCATCCTGCATTATGGGTTTCTGATGGGGACTGAGAAATACAGTGTGTATTACAGTAGTTAAGATCCTTTATGTTTGGACAATGTGAAGACATAAATATAAGGGGAGTGGAGCCACAACTGGCCCCCAGTCCATGAGTGAAAGAAGGCAGAGTACTAGTCAGATGGGAGCTCTACATCTAACCTTCTGGAGAGGACATCAGTTAGAATGATCTCTTTTCTGCTTTCTGTTGGATTGTAGCCAAGGTGACTTAACAAGGCCTTTAATGTGAGTCCAGCTAAATAATCTAAAAAAGGCATAAAGATTCAAGAGTAGTATCATGCTGTGATGAATGCTGCATCAATATTTGGCTGATAGGATTAAGTGCCTTGAAATCTGTATGCTGCCCTGTCAATGTCATATGTACCAAATTACAATGTGTCAAAGTAATAACAAACATACAGTGATAATCATACACTTGTTGTCATTTGCCCGGACACCATGTACACCAATACTTCATCTAAAGCAATGGATCTTGGGTAGAGGTGTGTATGTTCATTAAACTTAGTTCTCTTAAATCATACTCATCAGACCAAGAGAGAAGTAATGCACACTCTTTATAATCTATACCCTATCCTGGGTTATGAGAAAGGACAGATTGTTCCCGATGGATGTACAGGGGGAAACTACTTGTCTTGAGTACATAAATATGTTCAGCAAAGTTGCATCTAGAAGAAGACGTACAATGGTTAACACAGCAACCTGAAATTATATGCAGACATCATAGGAATGGGTCTGATGGACATTGCATAAAGGAATCCTATCAAGACTATTTACCTTTGTGTGGCAAAAATATGTTAATAGAGACGATTCTGCAGCTACTCAATATAGCGATGAAATTATGACCTGAAACACATCAATGATCATCTGATGTCTATTCTAAATTCATCTTGACAAAGGAATTCACAACAGTGGCAATGCTGAAGAAATCTGCAAGGGAGGAACTTGCTTTGAGATATGCAGAAGAATTAAGCCCTTTCTTCTAATTTACCTCCCTAAATCCCATCTCAGCCATTTCACTCTGCAGATTTTTAAAGTACGGTCATGATCACCTGAAACTGAGTGCACCTTTTCCTTTCTCTGAGCTTCCATCATTTGTACACTTCGTGGCAAGAAGATACTTGAATGCCAGGCATATTACACTTGAGGAAAAAGCATCTGCGAATGTTTTAGCCCAGACTTAAAAGTTTCCTGATCCTAAAGCCAAGGTTCAGTAGCAGCAACTTAGTCTGGTTCCAAGTCATTTTGCAGACTTGGATATAACTAGTTCCTCCTACAGCAGAGGTCTCCAAACTTGGCAACTTTCAGACTTGTGGACTTCAACTCCCAGAATTCCTCAGTCAGCATGTTAATTGAGGGATTCTGGGACTTGAAGTCCATACATTTTAAAATGGGCCAAGGTTGAAAAACACTAGTTTGGACAATAGAGAAAGTGGGAGAGCAACAAGTAGGAATAAGAAGACATGGATATCTTTCAATAATACAAAAAGAAGCAAAAGGGAGAAATAGTGGGAAATTTCTAACTGATGCCTCAAATCAGTCAGAGGGGAAAGTCAGACTACATGCATGAAAAGTGTTTGAAACTTGGGAATTATGTTAGTAACAGACATAAACAGATAGACTTTCACTCATCTGTATCATGCTTTCATAAAAGCGTATTATCATCAGCATAATAATTTTCATTTTGGGTAGTATAATTCAATCATTTTTTGGCAGGCCTTGCTAGATAGTTGATAACCAAGTGTTGCAATCCATATAGAGATGATACATTGGGTATTTGGGCTCCTTCACATGATTATTTTTGCCTTCTCCTATGATTGCAGCTGGCTGGAAGGGATTAACAGCACAGACCCCAATTTATATATATTTGTTCAGAGGACAACAGATAATACAATGTAAACTTGTAAAGGATTGTAAAATGCACCATAAAATCAAGGAAACACAGGCGCAAGCAATCATAAAACAGCATTAACATTTCAAATTGCATAGCAAAATAAAACATTGTACAGGGTTAAGAGCATGGTGGTAAAAGTCTTTCTTGATAGTCTGAATTCAAACCAAGACACAGCCCTTTTCATTGCCCTTAGAAAAGAAATTCACAGCTGAGGCACTGCTACCAAAAAGGCCCTGTTTTAAGACCTCACCTATCTATAGCTGTGGGATGAATAACAGAACCCCACTTATATCTGAACATGTATGATTAAGCCAAGGGTTGGCTTCAAAAATTTTAGCAAAGTGTTCTCTACCTGATTACTGGGTGGACATGGCCATCGTGAGCATGGCCTAGTCAGTCTCCTGCACCACAGAAGGGGGGGGGTTTGTTCTGTTTGCGGAAAGGAGACTCAGAGATCAGCGTAACTTCAGCTCTTTTATTTAGTTCTGAAAGTCCGTGTTAACCAGGAGTCGCGGCAGCTCTTTTTATAGAGAGCTGCTCGTGGCTAGTGTCCAATGACGGCTACTTGTTTTTCCCGCTGCTCGAATTGGCCAATCATAGCCCTGCTATAATTGGCCAATTGGCGTCGAGAAAAGTAGCCAATCAGCGTCACGTTTATTTGATGTCCAATAGGAAAGCCTTATTAGGAGTATGTTAATATAGAACACCACTCCCTCTTTGGTATGGTCTACGTACGTAGTCACGTAGTAGGTGGGGCTTTTAGGTTTGCCTAGTTGACCTGCACAGTTTAGTTGTGTCATTGTCTTCAGTGGGTTTGGACGGGATGCTGTTTCTCCTGTCTTCTCTGTCCAAACCTCCTGGAAGGTAGAGTCAGCTATGCGCTCTGCCCGGTCTACTCGGGCTGGTAAGGTCGGCTCCTTTCCGACAAGGCTCCAGGTCTACTTTTGCTTCTTGTTCCTCGCGAAGACTTTCTACAGGTAGGTCATTGTTTTTTGCTTGAGTTTATTTGGAAATGTTTTTTATTGTAATTATTTTGGTTTTCCGGGGTTTCTTTTTCTACCGGAGGATTCCCCCCTTTATTTGTTACTGAGGGATCTCCCCCTCTCTGGCTGGTCTGTTGCTGTTTTTGTGTAACATTTGTGATTGTTGTTGGTGTGTGTGTGTGTGTTGTTCTTCGTGTCTGGGTGTGTCAGTGGTGTGTGTTGTAGTGTTTTGTGACCGTAATTGGTCAATGTGTCTTCTCCAGGTTCAGCTGTCGTCTGTCTCTAGTCTATAAGACCGTTGTCCGGTTATTTGTGTAATTGTTGCTGGCACCCAAAATGGGTGGCGGTGAGGTTTTTTGCATATACTAATTTCCTGGTTCGAATTTGCGATACTTGATAGAGGAGTCGGTTGGTTTTTCGGCAGCGTAGTTGGGTGTAATCTATCTAATTGTGATCTTAGTTTTCTGCCCATTAGTAATTCTGCTGGCTTTTATTTGTAGTGGAGTTTGGTGTTATGTGCTGTATAGTGAGCATTTTCTCAATTCTTTCTTGTATGTCCCCTGTGTCTATTTGTCTAATGTTTCTTTGGTATACCGGACCATGCATTCTGCCCTTTCGTTCGTCGCCAGTTGACCCGGTGCTGTCACGGCGTGTCATATGCCAATGTTCAGCCAGGAATTTTTTCGAATGGTAATGCTGTAAACTGTGGGCCATTATCGGAGACGAGCACATCCGGTAACCTGTGTGTGGTGAATAGCTTTCGCAGTTGTTTGATAACCGCTTCGGTGGTAGTAGATGCATGAGGCTTACTTCCAACTCATTGGAGTAAGCATCTACTACGATTAGAAATGTATGCCTTTTGTTGGCCCCGCGAAGTCTATATGTATTTGTGACCTGGGCCCTTGGTGTTTCCCAGTCAGGACAGGTGCTGAGGGGGTGCAGGGTGGGATTTTGAACATTTCCCGCAGGTTTCAACCCATTTCCCAATGTCTTTGTCCATCCCTGACCACCATAACGTAGCTCTGGCCAGGTATTTCATTCGCACGATGCCCGGGTGGCCTTTTGTGCAACATACACAGTACTGGTCTTGTAATTATTTTGGTATTATGACCCGATCACCCAAAATATACAACCTTTCAGAATTGACAGTTCAGTTTGCCTATTCTTAAAGGTTTGAAAATAATGTCTGTCTCGTTTTTCTGGGCACTCTTTTCCTACCCAGATTCACACTTGTAACATGTCTTGTCTTTTTTGGTCATCTGGGCAATGTCGGCCGCGGTTATTGGTAGGTTTGCCAAAGTCTCGATTTGTAGGGTGGAAGTGGTTGGTGCCCGGGTCAGTCTCTATGTCTGGTAAGGGGGTGCAGCTCAAAGCATTGGTGTGAGGAATGTCTTTACGCGGGTCGATGGATAAGTCTATAATTGTATGCTGCCAGGAACTCAGACCACCTTGTCATTCTCGGAGATAGTATGTTAGGGGTGGCTCTGTTTCAGCGAGTATTCCTAAAAGGGGTTTGTGGTCGGTAACAAGGTAAAAGTTCTACGTAAAGGTATTCGTGGAAGTGTTTTACACCGGATATAGCTGCCAATGCTTCTCTGTCCAACTGGCTATAGTTCTGTTCAGTTTTTTTGAAAGGGTCTTTGTGTGGAAGGCAATGGGGGCTTTCTCTCCATCCAGCAGGACATAACTTAACCACGGCTCCGAGCCAAACGGTGATGTCGTCACAGGTGACTGTTAGCGGTAATGTCTTGCTGTGTTGCATCAATACCGCGTCGGAGGTGATGAGGTTTTTTATCCACTGGAATAACCGTCTCTTTCACGTCATCCACCAGGTCCAGATGGCCAATTTGTCTAAGAGACTACATGTAGAGGTTTCGCCGTAGTTGCTTCTGTGGCAGAAAGACGTGGTAAAAGTTTATAAAGTCCCAGAAATGCCTGTAATTCAACTTTACTTTTAGGTCTAGGCGCTTTTTGATTGCCATGATCTTTTTTCTGTGGGGTGGATGCCCTCTTTATCGATTTGATACCCCAGGAATTCGACTTTTGAGGTGGCAATTTACCAATTTTTTTTTTTCACCTTTGAGTCCGCTTTTTGGAACTTTTGCAAACCTCTCTGAGGTGGGCCTTCTAATTGCCTCTTGTCGTTAGCTGAGAATGAGCACGTCGTCAAAATATGGAACTACTCCTTTTATCCTTGCAATAATCGCTCCATTAGGCTTTTGGAATACCCCAGGGGCTATGCTGACTCTGAATTGTAGTCTTGTACTTTGATGCTCCCTATGAGTCACGATCGTTTGTGCCTCTGCTGTTTCAGGGTCTACCGGCAATTGTTGGTAAACTTGGGCAAGGTCGAACACAAACTTGCCCCTTCCCAAGGAGTGTAGTAGATGTTGTACTACCAGAACAGGAATATGCATTTTGTTGTAGTGCATTGTTTAGGGTAGCCTTGTAATCCCACAATTCTCACGGATCCATCAGCTTAACTGGGGTCACGATTGGGGTTTCCATTTGGCTTGGTCAATTGTTTCAGAATGCCTTGTTCTATTAGTTTGTTTAATCTTCACAATTTTGGGTTTTAGTGCGAAAGTAACTCACCTCGCCTTTAGCCTAATTGGAGCTATGTTGGGTCTAAGATTGAAATGAATAGGGGACCCTCGGTACTTGCCTAACTTTCCATCGAAGACGTCCTGGACCTCTCTCATCAGGTTCTCCTCCCAGTCTTGCGTCGGCGATGCGGTTAATGCCGGTCACTCCGATTCCTAGAGGTTCGAACCACTCGAGTCCCAGCAGGCTTGGTCGGTTCCAGTCTACTATGGTTAGAGGCAATATCTTTTTGGTGTCCTTTGAAGCTTATCTGGAAGTGTCCAAGTCCGACTACCGATATTCTGTTCCTTGGTAGTCTTTAAAATTAGCGATTGTGTTTCTAGTTTAGCTTTGCCAATGTGCCAGGACTTAGTCTTTTGATGGTATCCCATGATACCATGAATAAGTATGATCCGGAATTGACCTCCATCTTACATTCTGGCCCTCGATCCGGACTGCCAACATGTACTTGGCATTTGTTGCGTTAGAATGGCCATGGTGATGGTTGATGAGTTTCTCTTTCCTATAGTTTTCATTTGGTTGCTTGCCTTTGCCTTCACGACTCTCGTGGCTCCACATTGTCCTTTCTTTATTTCTTGGTGGTGTTTGTCCTCCGTCTGGGGCTGTAGCTTTTCCGGTTTTGGCATACTCGTATGATGTGGCCCCGCCGTTGCAGTACCAGCACACGGTGTCCAAGAACTGGCACTCAGAATGGGGTGGTCTCCTCTGCATTCGGCACACTGAAACCCCGACTTCTAACGACCATTTTTCAATTTGCGCTTTCGCTCAGCCTGGAGTCTGTGGATTTCTTTCTTTGTCGTCTCATCGATTCTGGAACGATCCACTGTCTGTATAACGTGCGTGGTTTTGTGTGTGCTTTCTACCTTCTTCTCGGTGCTCTGACTTGTCTCAGTCGGTCTCTTTGGTGAGTTGGCATTCATCTGCTGCATCTTTGCCGCTGACTTTTTGGTTGCTTCTGCTGCCATGGCTTCAGCAATAGCCTTGGTAACGGTAATCTTTGGCCGGGTTAGCAGCTGGCTTTGTAGGTAAGGTCTCTTAGTCCGGGACCACGTGATCCTTCATGGCTTCATCCATGTTTAGGAACTCGCATGCCCCTCCAATGTCCCTGAGAGTGGCTACAAGTCTGCAATGCTCTCACCTTCTCTCTGGTCCCGTTTGTAAAACTCGTGTCCTCTGATGAGGCTGGAGACGGTCGGTGCGTAGTGAGCTCTTCAGCAGCTTCTCTAGGTCTGGCCAGGCAATCTGCTTCACATCGTCTGGTTTTGCTAGTGCCTTGGCCATCTTGAACACTGTTGGGCCCACAGTGTGTCAGGAATACAGCTTTTGCGGTTTGTCCGAGATTCCTGGTCAATCGTTACTTTCCAGGAACATGAGGAATCCTATCTATCAATATAGGATTCCCAGTCCTCTGCTGCTGGGTTGAATGGTGCGGGTGGCGAGTTGGTTCCGGCCATTTCATCTGCTCGGTTCTCAATGCCATGTGCCCGACTGATCACCTTTCTCAGAATCCCATCCTCATCTCCAGTGTTCTGTTTGCGGAAAGGAGACTCAGAGATCAGCATAACTTCAGCTCTTTTATTTAGTTCCGAAAGTCCGTGTTAACCAGGAGCTGCGGCAGCTCTTTTTATAGGGAGCTGCTCGCGGCTAGTGTCCAATGAGGGCTACTTGTTTTTCCCGCCACTCAAATTGGCCAATCATAGCCCTGCTAAAATTGGCCAATTGGCATTGAGAAAAGTAGCCAATCAGCGTCGATTATTTGATGTCCAATAGGAATAACCTATTAGGAGTATGTTAATATAGAACAGGGGGCAAAGGTGTTTTTGCCCTCCTTGGGCTCTGGAAGCTTTTCTTAAGCTTCGGGGAGGGCGAAAAATGTCTCCAGAGGCTCTCTGAGAGCCAAAAATGGGCCCATTTCTGGCCTTCTCAAATTTCCTGAGTTCTCTGAATTGCACAGAATCTTAGCTTGGGGCTCTCCCGAACCCCTGACAATCCCTAACAGCCCACCACATGATTTAGCTCATTTGGAAGGAGGCAGCCTTTAAAGACCAAGTGTCAACCTATATTGAAGTTATGGTAAGTCACTGTTGGTTGACCGTATACATGCATGCTCTATGGAACTGTGTTTCTTTGTAAAGAAGTGTAGTGTAGGAATGCCTCTCTCTCCCTCTCTCTGTCTCTCTGTCTCTCTCTCCCTCTCCCCCCCCTTCCTCTCCCCCCTCTCCATCTTTGAGTCAGCCTCGATTGACAGAGAGTACATGAAGAAGTCCATGCAATTTTTTTTCACAACATTTTTTCAAAGTGGTTTCCTTCTTCCAAAGAAGAAGTGTTTTCATTTTCTTTAAAAGCCTGAGAGAGAAAGTGAGTGGCCCAAGGTTGCTCAGCTGGCTTTGTACCTAAGGTGGGATGAGAAAATAGAAGGTTCTGGTTTCTATCTTTAACCAAACTGATATCTTAACCAAACCACCTCAAACTAAACCATCCTTCTTTCCTTAGATGTTGTCTCATCACAGACTGTGTAAGAGTATTTACATCATGTCCTGTTTACAACATCTCCCTTATAGTCCTGTTTGATGCAAGATGTCACTGTCAGATATGCTGAAGATCTGTAAGCTCTAAAATTCTGAGCTGGCATTATGGAAAAGCTGAAGAAAATGAAAATGAAATGAGTTCTGTGCTTTTTCTTGGAGAACACAACAAAAGCATAGAAAAGGCTGAGATCTGAGGGCCCAGAACAATCTTGTTCCCATAGACAATGAATTGAAATGATCTATCTAGTTAGGAGATAGGAGATCTAGAGCTGTGGTGTTGCAGTGGTTAGAATGCAATATTTCAGGCTGACTCTGCCCCATTGCCAGGAATTCAACCCTGATGACTCAGTTGTTCCATCTTCTGAGGTCAGTAAAATGAGGACCCAGATTGTTGGTGGCAATATGATGATTCTGTAAACTGCTTAGAGAGGGCTGTGAAGCACTGTGAAGTGGTATATAAACCTAAGTGCTATTACTCGGATTTAGTTTAGGATTGCCAGCAATTCCTAAACTGGTCCTCTCCCAGTGGCCGTTATTGGGAGAAGATTCATTCAAGGCTGAATCTTTACTAAAAATGTGAGCCAGATTGACCATCCTTCCCACTTTCCAGAAAAAAGAGGGACAGGGGATGGTTGGTGGAAGAAAATTATCATCTTTTTCACAAATCACAATTCCCCAGGTGCAGTGGGGGAAGACGTGACAGTTAACCTTGTGTAAAACCCAATATAAGCTTATTGACAGAGTTGAATCTTTCTCCTCTTCCTGCGCTGTCTTTTTCCAGTTGTGAGATTTATTGTGTAAATTGGATAATTTAATGACTCTCGGTAGCTAGGCTTTGCTATTTAACGATAGTAAATTAGATTATAAAAAACCCAAGAATCAATTTGAACTATATTTTAATGATCAGCTACATTATTCTTCTTGGTAATAGCAATGGTAATTTGTTTTTGCATATTATTCAAAGGCTGAGCCTTGACTATTTCTTAAGTTGTAAAATGAAAAACTCTTTATGGATAAATAAAATGCAGAAGGCAGGGGAGTATGTGAAGGCTCAATATCCCTGTTCATTTTCCAGCATAGATCCTATTGTGATCCTGAATCCAATACAAGCTGATTCATATGGAGGCTTTCCTGTCTTGTTCCTTACTCCAGAACAGTGTTGTGGACTTACATCTCTTGAATCTTCACAACGCTGTACTCCTGTGAAAAAGCAGCCCAAACAGCCATCGAATACCACAGGGAATTGTGCCATGAAGCAACAGAGAAAGATAGAGCCAGAGGTGGTATTCAGCAGGTTCTGACCAGTTCTGGAGAACCAGTAGCGGAAATTTTGAGTAGTTCGGAGAACCGCCAAATGACTGGCCCCGCCCCCATTTATTCTCTGTCTCCCAAGGCCCAGCTGATCGGCTGGGTCTTCTTTTGTTGCCCTGCATAGGACAACGGAGCTGAAAAGCAGGTTAGTGGGATGGAGAGGGAATGGGATTTTGCAGTAACCTTCCCCCAGGAGTGGGGTGGAAATGGGAATTTTACAGTATCCTTCCCCTGCCACTCCCACCATGCCATCCCCATAAAGCCACACCATGCCCACCAAGCCACACCTACAGAACTGGTAGTAAAAAAAAATTGAATCCCACCACTGGGTAAAGCATGTGGTACTAAGAAGTCCCCACTGCCATCCCAACTAGTCAATTACTCAGCCAAGCTGATTCTAGCTTGGAGGTTCTGACATACCTACTGGAGAGCCCAGTTTGAAAAAAAATCAGACTGAATGAAAGTCCCCAAAGGATGAGGAAGATGCCTGTGCTGCTAAGTAAAAGCCAAAGGGTGAGAGGATTGGGGAAACCCCACACTAGATTCTAGATTCAAGCTGATAGGTGCTAGGCTGATTCTACTCTATAAGAGTCACAGGACTGTGATACTGGCTGAAATGTTTTAGATGCACCCATAACATAACAACCATGTAGCTTGCCTACTTAATGCTACCTTTAATCCTGATAGCTAAGGATGACTCTTGGGCTACCCTACTATGGGCTAGGAATGAGTTGAAGGCAGTATCTTGAGAATATGGTAGAAAAAAGGGGATTGTGGGACATGTTTAAGCTGTGGAAAGGTATAACGGGGAAAGGACTACAGTATTTCTGCCCTCTGCTATGAGTAACTAATTTTAGCTTTGTAATTTGCACAAGAATATGTCCAGACTGTTAGATATTTGCATACTTGAAATACTGCAATTGGATTGGCCCGCCCATCAGTGGGAGATTTGAAGAACTGTCATTGGCTGAAAGCCAGTCCAGCAAGAGAAATAAAAAAAGCTGAAGTCTAACTGGTCTCAAGTCGATCTTTTCCCACACTTAACACTGGCAACGAAGGTGGGATTCTGAGGCAAAGGAGACCAGTTGAGCACGTAGCAACAAGACCGAGCAAAGACGAGATGGCCAGCAGCAACTCGCCACCCGCACCGTTCAACCCAGCGGAGGAAGACTGGGACTCTTACATCAACAGATTCCTCATGTTCCTCAAGAGCAATGATCTACAAGGGATATCCAAAAACCAAAAGAGAGCCATTTTCCTAACCCATTGTGGGCCCACAGTTTTCAAGATGGCCAAAGCATTGGCAAAACCCTGGGATGTGAAACAGATGATGGCGTGGCCAGATTTGGACAAAATGTTGCGAGCCCATTATGTGCCAGCCGTCTCAAGCCTCATCAAAGAGGCACGAATTCTACAAATGAGACCAAAGGAAGGTGAGAGCATAGGAGATTTCGCTGCGGCTCGAAGAGATATTGGCGGAGTGTGCAAATTTCTCAATATGGACGAGGCCATGAGGGATCACGTTGGTGCTCAGACTCAGAGATCTCCTCTACAGAGCCGATTATTGACCAGACCCAAAATCACAGTAACCGAGACTATCACAGAAGCTACCGCAGCAGACGCAGCGCAGAAATCAGCAGCTACCATGCGGCAGATGAATAAAGCAACACAAGAAGCCTGAAAGACCCTAGCACAGCCCAAGAAAAGAAGACAGAGGGAACTCAAAAGCCCACTACCACGACACACCATGGGGACATTGAATCCCTGTCCGAAAACCGATAAGGAGGAAGAAGAAATCAATAGGCTCCAGTCAGAAAAAGCAGACAAGACCAGAGAGAAAGGAGAACTGAATTCCGCTGTGCCAGGTGCGGAGGGGACCACCCACGTTCTGGAGTGCCGTTTCTTCGATGCTGTGTGCAAGCACTGTGAAAGGCGGGGACACATAGCTAGAGTCTGCCGGAACAGAAATAACTAAAGCCCTAGACGAAGAGGAAGCACACACCCCCAGAATGAGAGAAAGACAGACAGGGAGCCGTTGGAGCCAAGAAAACAGAAATAATGGCTCAGCGAACACCAACAGAAAGGAAGAAACACACCAGACAATAATCATCAGACATTCGAGCACAATCAACACAAGGAAGGTGCAGGTACAAGTCAAAATAGAGGCCAGCCATGCGAGATGGAGGTGGATTCTGGGTCGTATCTATCTATGATATCGTGGAACACCCTCAAGAGCCTGATACCCAGATATAGAAAGGAAAGAATTAGAGAGACAAAAACTCACCCTTTAAAGACTACCAAGGAACAGAATTTCCGTAGTGGGACTCGGGCATTTCCTAGTCAAATTCAAAAATACAAGACAATCCTTCCATTGACAGAGTAGACCAGGATCGTCCAAGCCTACTGGGGCTCGAATGGTTCACACCCCTAGGAATCGGAATGACCGGGGTAAACAGCGTCACCAGAGACAGACTGGGAAGAGAAACGTGATGTGAGAATTCCAAGACGTCTTTGATGGAAAACTGGGCAAGTACCGAGGGTCCCCAATCTGGTTTAATTTAAATCCTAACATAGCCCCAATCAGGCTAAAGGCAAGGCGAGTTCCGTTCATGCTAAAACCGAAAATTGATGAGCAATTAGATAAACATCGCACAAGGGGTATTGGAACCAATAGACCACGCAAGGGGGAACCCCAACTGTGACCCCGATTAAACCAGATGGGTCCATGTGCATCTGTGGTGACTATAAGGCCACCCTCAACCATGCACTACAACAAAGCGCATACCCCGTCCTGTGGTCCAACACCTCTTACATTCATTGGAAGTAAGAAAAGTCTTCGCAAAGCTCGACCTTGCACAAGCTTACCAACAATTGCCAGTTGACCCAGAAACAGCGGAAGCACAAACAATTGTGACTCACAGGGGGGCATTCAAATGCAAAAGACTGCAATTTGGAGTCAGCGTGGCCTAGGGGTATTCCAAAGTCTAATGGAGTGCCTATTACAGGGAATCAAGGGATGGGTACCAATATTTCGATGACGTACTGGTATCAGCCAGGGACAAAAAACAATTGGAAGTTGCCTGAGGGAAGTCTTACAAAGATTCAAAGAGGCGGGACTTAAAGTGAAAGAGAGAAGTGCCAACTAGCACCAACAAAGTTGAATTCCTGGGATACCTCATAGATAAAGAAGGGTTCCACCCCACAGAAAAGAAATCAAAGCAATCAAAGAAAGCTCCAAGACCCAGAAATAAAACAGAATTACAAGCCTTTTGGATTATTAACTTTTTACAATGTCTTTTTGCCACAGAAGACAAATGACAGCGGAACCGTTACACAGGCTGCTGGATAAGAAAGCTACCTGGACCTGGGGCGTCAAAGAAGAACCGCATTCCAGGGAATCAAGGATTTACTGACATCAGACTCTGTACTAATTCAATACAGCAAAACCTTGCAAACTAACCTTAACCTGTGATGCATCACCGTTCGTGTCGGGGCAATACTCAGACACACATTACCATGGAACGGAAGCACCGATCGCTTTCTACTCAAAAACCCTATCTAAAATGGAGAGAAATTACAGCCAATTGGACAGGGAAGCACTGGCTGCAATAACAGGGGTCAAGCGTTCCACGAATACATTTACGGCAGAATTTTTTCTCTAATCACAGATCACAAATCCCTGCTAGAAATACTTGCAGGGAACAAAGCCACACCAAACATACTGTCACCGCGAATGACGAGATGGTCCGAGTTCCTCACTGCATGCATACAACTACAATTAAATCCACTGGCAGTAAGAACTTTACACATGCTGATGCCCTGAGCTGTTTCCCCTTACCTGAATTAGAAGATGATCCTGCACCAATCACATCAACCCTGCAAATCGAGATGCTGGCAAACCTACCCATAACAGCAGCAGACATCGCGAAGGAAACCGCGAAAGATAGAGACCTGGTATGAATTTTAAATTAGGTAGGTAAAGGATGGACAGACACCAAAGGTAACGAGACTGTTAAACCATTTCGGAATCGACAAAACAGAACTCTCAATATTAAAAGGGTGCTTTTTCTATGGGGGACAGGGTGATCATACCGGACATACTGAGGGAACAAATACTTAATTTATTACATGAAGGACAGCCAGGCATTGTAAGGATGAAATCTTTGGACAGGAGTTACGTATGGTGGCCAGGGATGGATAAGGACATTGGGAGATGGGTGGAAACATGCAAACAATGCCAAGAATCTAGACCTGCACCCCTTCTGCACCAATACTAGACTGGGAAATGCCTAGGGGACCATGGTCGAGAATACACATTGATTTCGCAGGCCAACGAAAGGTCATACATTTTTTAAGTGGTAGATGCTTACTCAAATTGGCTGGAGTAAGCGTCATGCACTCAACCACAACAGAAGCCGTAGTCAGACAGCTAGGAAACTTTTCACAACACAAGGCTTACCGGATATACTTGTATCTGACAACGGGCCACAATTCATGGCACTAACAACATTTGAGAGGTTCCTGGCCAAATAAGGAACACCTTGACAGCGCTGGATCCCCGGCTACAAACAGACAGGTGGAGTGCATGTCCATTATACTAAGGAAACACTCCACAAACTAGAAACTGGAGATATCCAGGAAAAAAATCTATAAACTACTAACCATACAACACATCACACACCAAGCTCCACAACTAATAAAAGCCCAGCAGAACTATTAATGGGCAGAAAATTAAGGTCTCACCTAGACACGCTACACCCCACCTACAGTCCTGAAAAGCCAACAGACTCATCCAGCAAGTACCATACATTTGGGATCGGGGACCTGGTATATCCAAAAACCTCATGGGGGACCCACTATGGATACAGCTAAAATAATCCAAGTAACAGGGCCCCGGTCATACAGAGTGGAGACAGAGGACGGAAGAAGCTGGAGGAGACACATAGACCAGCTTAGATCAAGAACACTATTAAGAAACACAAACAACCAAAGGGACAAAGGAGAAGAACGCACGCACACACATGAACCACCTCAAACATTAAATCAAAAGAATAACCAAACCAGAGAGGGGAAGACCCTCAAACACAAGCAAGAGGGAGGGGAAGGCCCTCCACAAACACAAGAAACAAATGATCAAACACCACCAACAATGCACCAACCAACACCACCGGTAGCCCCGATAAGAAATCGGCAGTCACATACCACATACCTGAAAAGGACTTCAGGAGAATGGAACAGGCAGCGGAAAGTCATCACGAAGCCTCTCCTGGAGGGGGCAGCCGAGCCGCCTCAATCAGCCCGGATAGATCAGGCGGGAGCGGCATGGCTGAGTCTACCTTCCAGGAGGTTCCACGGAGGAGGTCAGGAGAAGCAGTGAACCCGTCCAAACAGCCCGAAGACAACACCGTGACTGGATTGCACAGGTCCAGTAGGAATCATAAGAGCCCCGCCTATTTACGTGACTACGTAACGTAAGGGGCCCTGATTGATTGGACTGGACCATGTGGGGAGGGGTGTAAGATATTTGCATACTTGAAATACTGCAATTGGATTGTCCCGCCCATTGGCGGGAGATTTGAAGAACTGTCATTGGCTGAAAGCTGTGAGCAACCGCTATAAAAAAGGCTGCTGCGACTCAGCGGCAGTTCAGTCCAGCAAGAGAAATAAAAAGAGCGGAAGTCTAACTGGTCTCGAGTCGATCTTTTCCCACACTTAACACAGACAAATAGAAGGGTTATTTGGCAATTGATTTTTTCTCTTATCTTCCCATCCTTCAGATTGTCTTGATTTTCCCTTCTTCATTGATAAAGTTTCTGCACTTCAGCGTGGAAAAAAAATGCATACAGATTAGTTTTGATTTTAAATTATCTTGTACTGTGGCATTTCTGAGCAGCTTTAATGGTGTGACCTTGGGAAACGGGAAAGAGACACAGACAAGGCAGACAAGAGGTAGCTTAGACTGCAGAAGGTAAGGTCAGCTGCTTTCCAGATATATCCAGAAAAAGATAGGAAGGAAGGAAGGGGGGAAGGAAGGAGCTTGTGTTGTATCATAACAGAGTCTGGGTTTGTTTAACTGGTAGCCATTCTCCAATAGATTGAAGACAACAGTCATTTCCAATGAGGAAAAATTTCTATCAGTTCATTAAGCCAGGGTTAGTGAATGATGCAGTGATGCAGTGGTCTAGAGGTGGAGCTTTCGTCTCACAATCAGGAGGCTGTGAGTTCAATCCTAGGTAGAAGCAGATATTTCTCTATATGGGCACACTGAGAATATATCTGCTGAACAAAATTTCCTGGTGACAGGAAGGACATGTAGCCATTAAACGCTCTGCTAGCTCCATTCAGTTGCCCATACCCCACCCCATTTGCATAAGGGAGCTTCACACGCAATTGCAAATGCCTACTGCTTGCATGAGTGGAGCTTTATGCACAAGTGCAAGCTCCCTCCGCTTGCACACAAAGCTCCATTTGTGTGAGTGGAGGGTATGGATGCCTCTCATATGCTCCTCCACCACTACCCTGCACCTGCTTGGGCTGCCAAGCTGGAAAGGTTGGTGCCCACTGCATTAAGCAACATTCATAGAATATTTTCATAGGTGGGATAGAAGGGTTAATGCAACCCTTTCTTTCTGAAAAGGCACAAGAGCTGATGGCAGAGTCCTGATCTACATTCAAATGACCTCTACAGCAACCTTGTCTGATTTGAGTGGATATCATCACCCAGCTTCAAGGAAGGGTAGAGATTCTGGGATACGAACCCAATCCAACCTATCAGTTAGCTTCCCATTATTTTCTGGACTCTGGCTGAATTTCATCTTGATTGACATGTGAATTGTTACACTTGTTCTGTAAGTCCACCAAGGAAATTCCTCAAAAGAGACGGCTGCCCATAGATCTGAAGGCTTCCAATTTGATCTCCTCGATTATCTATTATCATTCTGAAAATTCATCTATCTCTTTAATGTCCTTCTTTTTGAAAACAAACAAACAAACAGACAAGATTTTCTAAAATGTGAATAAATTGAATGCTGGATAAAATCATCTCATCCGAAATGTCACATTGCAATTTTGAATGGCAAAAAATAAGGAAAATGGCCAACATGTAAATGTGGGAACATCTGTTAACACTCAGCTTCAAATATGGTTATTTATTGATTTATTTATTTAATATGGTGCAGCAAAATGAAACACAGTGCATAAAATTCACAGAAACAACACATGAAATGTGTATCAAAATTTAAAACATCAGTGCAGTGAATCATTTTAAAAACACACGGTACAAGTGATGAATAAAATTATGAATAGAATAAAATTATGTATGAGCAGTTGCTGGAGTGACTAAACCTATGGTTGGATATCTAGATTGTTTAGCCATTGGACAACAATGCTTTTGAGATGATGTATTTCATGCTGGGATCCAAGGAACCTTCTGAGGGGGCATTCCATCCAGAGATGGTATTCAGCAGGGTCTGATCCGTTCTGGAGAATCGGGAAGGGAAATTTTGAGTAGCTCGGAGAACCGGCACATACCACCTCTGACTGGAGATTTTGCAGTATCCTTTCCCTGCCACGCCCACCAAGTCACGCCCAGAGAACCGGTAAAGAAAAATTGAATCCCACCGCTGATTCCATCACAATATAATGTAAAATTTGTAGTCACAGTTAGGATTATCAACCAGTTCCCATTTATATTTCCAGTATTGGCACCTGCTGTCAGGATTCCAAGTAATTAGACCCATAGCAAGCAAAGCTCTGAGATAGGTAGATTCCTCAAAGACAGAGGTGGTATTCAGCAGGTTCTGGCCAGTTTCTGGAGAAGCGGTCATGAAAATTTTGAGTAGTTTGAAGAACTGGCAAATACCACCTCCAACTGGAGATTTTCCTTCCCCTGCCATGCCCACCAAGCCACACCCACAGAACTGGTAGTAAAAAAAGTTTGAATCCCACCACTGCTCAAAGAGTAGCTTTATTGGATATATCAGATCTGGTGAAAACCGACTCTGGAGGTTCCTGCATTTTTCACCTAATTAAAAGTAAAACTCAATCAAATTAGTTAATTAAAATTAAATTAAAACTAATTAAAAGTAAAACTCAAATTTGTCACTCAATCAGTCACATGGTCCAATCATGGTGCTGTCTGGTCGCCTGGTGACATCACTCCACCTTTCTCTGACCAGGTGTGAGAATGTCCTTAGTTCCCAAGAGAAAATATTTTGTTTTGGCTACAAAATCCCCACTATCTCTAATTCGCCCCCCCATCCTTCAGCTCCAATGTGGCAACACTGAAGCTGTCAAGATGGTTTCAGTCAGGTCAGCTTCAGGGTTGACACCTTCCATCGTTAGTTTGGCTCTGGCTGAGCACTGTCCAGATTTTCCTTAAGAGATAAAGCTGAAGGAATGTTATACTGGATCTGACACTAAATTAAACAACTCTGGGTTCGAAGTTGCCCATTCCTGGTGACATGCTTTCTCAATGTAGGTGTTTGAATACAATAAAACTCCCTTTTTATGACTCTGTAATCCCTTAATTTAGATTCAGGACAACCAGATGGAGATGAGCATTTACTGGCCGGATACCCTTCCTGACACAACACAGAGTTTGTGGTAAATATATTTTTTTCTTTCTTTCTCACCCTAAGAAAGAAATATCTGCCGTCCCTAGAATTGGACTCTCAATCTTCTGAGTAGGAGCCAAGCGCCACCACACCACTCTGTTTGGATAAAATAATGTAGATAGAATAAAAACCAGGCACAATATTCTTCATAGACTTTCTGGCACCAGCTGAGGAACAAGTGCTGCCATTCTTAAGATATCAGCTCTTGCTTTGGTATACTTGGCAGCTGTGTATCGTGTGGTTAAACAGTGCCTGTACAAAAGCAGTGGATTCACAGCTTAATCACACTATGAGGCTAATATAAGGAACTATTAAATCAGTAGCTTTCCGAATGGGTACTGGTATTATTACTAATATCTTAGAAGACCATCCGCCTTAAAAGGAGAATGGCAAAAACAATCATTACCCATGCATGAGGACCACTGAGATTCAGACTCAAATCTCGGAATCTGCTGCGGAAACTTCAAATATGGTAACATTTGTGTCATGTATTAGCATACTCGAAATACCCCAATCCGATTGGTCCAGAAACACTATGATCTGATTGGCTGAAGAAAGCACTGTGATTGGCTCACCACGATTGCGCCAGGCGCCGATCGGGAAATCAGAGAACCGTCATTGGCTTGGCAAAACCGCAAAGCAATCCCTATTTAAAGGGCTGCCGTGGCTCCGAGGTCTAGTACAGATCGGAACATCAAATAAAAGAGCTGACAAGTCACACTGGTCTTGAGTCTCTTTCCGCGCGATCTAACACTGGCGCGGAAGGTGGGATCTGAGACAAAGAACGAAGATGGGATCTGAGACAAAAGACCAGTCGAGCACGTGGCAACCAGACGCTGAACAATCGCATGAGAATGGCGGCAGCAACTCACCAACCCGCACCATTCGATCAGAGGTAGCCGAGGACTCGGAATCGTATATCGATCGATTTCCTCATGTTCCTACGAGAGCAACACCTGAAGGACGTCCAACGATCATAGGGAAGAAGCCATGTTCTGACACCACTGTTGGGCCTGCAGTGTTCAAGATACACAAGGCACCTGGCCACCCCAAGACGTGAAGGAGGATGCATGGACAAGACCTGCGACCAAGCTGCTGAGGGAATCCATTACGCACCGGCCGTGCCCAACCTCAATCCAAAGGCAATGAGTTTTTATAGGAGGCATCAGAAGGAAGGCGAAAATATCGGAGAACTTTCATGGTGGCCCTCAGGAACATACAGGGTGCGTGCGGATTCTCCTCCGATATGGACAAGGCTTATGAGAGACATGTGGTTCTTGGATAAGAGTCCCCGTGCTCAGGCCAACTGATGGGCACGAGAGACATCACAGTCACCAAAAGCCATCACCAAAGGCCACTGCAGCTGCAGGCCGCAAAATAATCATTGGCCAAAATGCGGCAGATGAACACGAGAGCTCAACCGCAAGCCCCGGAAGGCCAGAAGGATCAAATGACCACCCACAACGGGAACAATCGATTCCCGTCTGAGACCGAAGATGAGGATGAGAAGAGATCCACAGACTCCAGTCGGAACAAGACCAACAGGAGCGGCAGAGGTTCGTAAATCGGTTTCAGTGCGCCGGGTGTTTGAGGAAACACCCCCATTTCAGATTGCTGGTTCCTAGATGCCATATGGCGAAAACTGTTGAACAAAAGGGGGCACATCGCCAAAAGTCTGCCAAAACAAGAGGACTTACAAGCCCGAGGCGCAAGCGACAGCACGCCCCCCCCTAGAACCAGAGACTGCAACACAGAAGAACCGGTGGAGCCACAAAGGCAGGAACAAGCAGCTCAGCGAAAACCTGCCAGAAAAGGAGGAGACCCAAAAACAGGACGGTCACCATTGGGCACTCGAACACAACTCGAGCACGAAAAAGTGCACGTGCTGGTCAGCAAGTATGAAGGCCAGCAGTGCAATATGGAGGTGGATTCCGGATCTACCTCTCCAATGGTTTCCTGGAAAAAATCAAGCGTCTGGTACCGCAGCATAATCGCAGACGAGAGCTGGAAAGCCAGAGACCTGACCTACTAAAAGACTTACCAGGGGACCGATCCCCGTGGCAAGAATCGCGACATTTCCACATTTAAAGTTCAAAGGACGCGCAGAGATACTTCCACTGACCATCCTGGATTAAAGACCTGCCCAAGCCTGCTGGGACTGGAATGGTTCACGCCATTAGGATCGAAGCTGACATTGGCATCAACCATATCGATGAAAAGGAACTGGGAGGAGAATATCAATGAAAGACTTCTAGGAGTCTTCAATGGCAAACTAGGCAAGTTACGGGGGTCCCCAATATTGTTCAAACTTGAAACCCAAATATTGCCCCAAGATCCACCTACAACCGAGGCGATCCATTCACCCTCAAGCCTAAAATCGATGAGCAATTAGACAAACTCAATCACCCAAGGGGTCCTCGAAGCAATAGACCACACACGGTGCGAAAACCCCAATTAGTCACCCCGATAAAACCAGACATGTCAGTTGAAGAATCTGCAGTGACTGAAGGCCATCCATCAATCATGCACTGCAAGCCAGAACGCTTACCCGTTCCCGGTAGTACAGCCAACTCCTACACTCACTGGGGGGAGAAAAGTCTTTGCACAAGCTCGAACCTGGTGCAGGCATACCAGCAAGCTGCCAGTCGACGCTTGACTGCTAGGCATTAAAACATCATGACCCACCAGGGCCATTCCGATGAAAAAGGCTGCCAGTTTTTTGAGTCAGTGTGGCCCCAGGTATTCATGAGTCTAATGGAGCACATATTGCAGGAATAAAAGGGGGTGGTGCCTTATCATGATGTCCTGGTTCAGCAAGGAACCAAAAATCATTGGGGAGCCGCCTTAGAGAAGTCCTGAAAAAATTTAAAGACGGCAGGACTAAAGAAAAAAGAGAAGTGCAACTATGCCAAGAAAGTAAGAGTTTCCTGGGCCGTACCTGGTTGCAAAAATGGAATACCACCCACTGCAGAAGAAAGTTAAGCGCATAAAGGAACGCTCCGAGACCCACAAAATAAACCGGGAACCTGCAGGCTTTTCTAGGACTCATTAACTTTTATAAATGGTTTTCTTGCCCAGAAGGCAACAACAGGCAGAGCCCCTTCATAGACTACTGGACAAGACAGCCACCTGGTCCTGGCAAGTGGGAAGAAAACCACATTTCAATAAAATAAAAGACTTAATTAACATCGAATCAGTCCTATCAGATATAGTGAACACCCTACTGGCTGACCGTGGACCTGCGACACTTCACCCTTTGGCGTTCGGAGCCATCGTGAGCGCACACTCTGCAGACGGGAGGAAGCGCCAATCGCATTCCTCTTCTAAGACATTATCCAGGGCAAGAGGAGGAATTATAGGATAGCTGGACAAGGAGGCGCTAGCAGCAATCACCGGCGTAAAGTGGTTTCCATGAATACCTATACAGTAGGATGTTTTTTAACTTATCCATGACCATAAACTGCTCCAGGAATACTGGCAGGGAACAGGCCACCCCAAACATTTTGTCTCCCGGATGACAATGGTGTCCGAAATCCTGTGCGCCTACAATTATCACCTAATACACCAACCAGGAAAAAGCATCTCACATGCAGACGCGCACTGAGCCGTTCCCCCCTACCCGACAGGAAGACGACCTGCACCACACACATCTATACTACAGATAGAAACACTACCAAACCCCGCCCATAACTGCGTCAGACATTGCAGAGAGACTATCTAAAGACAGGCAATGCGTGAGTTATTGAAACTGGGTGGAAAAAGGGTGGCTGGAAAACCCGCGATTGGGCGGTAGCACTTAAAACCCCCTATTTCCGGAACCATCAGACTGAACTTTTTACAACAAAGGGGTTGCAATATTATGGGGGGACAGAGTGGTGGCCCGGAAATAATTACGCGAAAAAGTACTGACTAATGTTTGGCATGAGGACAACCCAGGCATTTCGTCAGAAATAAAGCCCTGGACAGGAGCTACACTTGGTGGCCAGGGATGGACAAAAAAACATTGAGACATGGGTGGCAACAATGTAAAATTTTCCAGGAAGCCAGAACGCAAAACCCCTTTTCCGCTTCCTCACCTCTAATAGGAGACCCCCAGGGGACTGTGGTCAAGCGTTCCATTATTAAGATTTTTGCCGGACCCACAAAGGACCCATATTTCCTATAATGGTCAACGCTTACTCAAATTGGGGAAGTAAGCGTCATGAAATCCACCACCACGGTAGGCTGTCAGAAAAATCTAACAGAACTGTTGCCACCCGACGACTACTGGAATTACTTAGTGTCAGACAATGGGCCCGCAATTCACGGCATTGCCATTTGAATAATTTTTTTTTGCCTGAGGGGTATACGACATGGCATTAACAGATGCCCGCTCACCCAGCAGCAAGAATGGGCCGGGCGGAACGAATGGTCGTTACACAAAAGACACACTAGAAAGATGGATACCGGTGACATACATGATAAACAATAAATAAGTTGCTGCATGAATACAACATATAACAACCCAACACACTACAACAAAAGCCCAGCAGAACTACTTCATGGGCCAGGAAAATTACGGTCACAATTCGACAGGACTGCACCCAAAATTACAATCCCAAGAAACCACCAAACTCGTCTCAATAAATACCGGCGAATATTTGCACTGGGAGACACAGTCTAGCAAAAAATTAGCAGGGACCCAACTCTGGGCTACCAGCTAAAATCACCCAGTAACGGGCCCCCCAGTTGTACTGGTTAGCAGACTGAAGGATGGAAGAAGCTGGAAACGGCACATAGACGCAACTAAGTTCGGAACAACCAACCAACAACACGGAAACACACAAACACACTAACAAGGGGGGGGAGAAACCTGAAACAAATAATCAAAAAAGCGGGAGAAAACCCTCTGAAAAACAAACAACCCGAACAAACCCCAATACAATACCAAAGGCAGAAAAAATAAATAAACTCTACTCACCAACAGACAACTTCGGCAGAAGGGAACGGCAAGCCGATTGAGGAACTAGAAGCCTTGCCTGGAAGAAGCAGCCAAGCCAGCTCGACCAGGCCCCGGAAAGACGCAGGAAAGGAGGCAGCGGAACCAACAATCGACCGGCCCGGATAAACGCGGGCAAGAGTTTGCAGCAACAGCCTGACTCACCCTTAAGGCGGTTCCATCGAGAAGGATGGAGCAAAAGAGGATCCCATCGAACCAAGTCGAAGACACGCCACAATTGAACTGCGCAGGTCAAATAGAAACATTCAAAAAGCCCCACCTTACTTACGGGACAGTTACGTAGGTTGGACTGAAACCAAGAGGGGAGGGGTGTTCTGTATTTAGCATACTTAAATAAAATACCCCAATCCGATTGGTCCAGAAACACTACGATCTGATTGGCTGAAGAAAGCACTGTGATTGGCTCACTCTGAAGCAACCGCAATTGGCCAGGCCGATCACGGGAAATTCAGAGAGCCGTCATTGGCCGGCAAACCACAAGCAATCCCTATTTAAAGGGCTACTGCAGCTCCGAGGTCTAGCACAGATCGGAACATCAAATAAAAGAGCTGACAAGTCACACTCGTCTCGAGTCTCTTTTCCGCGATCTAACAATTTGGTTTGATGGAACTCTTGATTCCTAACAGGTTGTTAGATTTTTATTCAGTGTTTTTGGATTTGGCAAAACATATTTTGTGTGTTTTGGAATGGGTTCATCTTTTGGCATTGAGTTTTGACCTGTAAGCAAAACTACTATAGTTCAAACTTAAACAAGGTTCTCACATAATTATTGTCGTGTATAAAGACAAGCAGTTTCCAAGCTTATCCAGGGGAAGGTCATACTATCTCGTCTCCCCATTGTTTTTCTGTCATGTGCCAAACATACCAGCAGGGTTTGGAAAAGGGCCTCTCAAGCATCATAGTTCAGTCATAAGGTTGGAATTTGGCCATTGCTCAAGCGACTAAGAAACAAAATGTTTAGGTTTGGAGTTGATTTCTATGTTTTTATAAAACACAATTGGATCTGTCTATAATCACGAAGCTAAAAAGAAGGGGTGGGGGGAAAGGGAACAGAGTCATAGAAAGAAACAAACAAAAACCTTTGGCCCATGATTATGGGCCAATTCATGGAGTTGGCCTGTCTCATGCCTGCTGAGATGAGTCAGCTGCCAAGCTTAGAAGTGGCTTTTGCTTCTGCATCCTTAAAGCATCTGCAAGTAAAGGGAAAATCAGCATTTTGCCAGTAAATTGCTGACAAAGGAATATGGCCCAAAGAGCATGTTTTGATGTCCTTGGATTGTTCCATGCAGAGCTTTGGTTTCCTTTTGTGTTTTTCCCCCCTCACAACAGGAAGCAGTGCAGAAGTCTTATCTCTGGGAAAACCTTGACAGGGCCCAATCTATGGGGTCCTTTTTTCAGGCATACAGTTTGCTCTTTCAACTGCATTGGTTGGTTTCCAATCCAAAGAGTAAGGTGTCTTTGGGACATCGGATTGACATCTCTAGGAATTAAATAGGCCTACCTTGCTCTCTTCAGATATCCTGAAGGTTTTATTAGACTGGGATACTCATCTTCCCCAGGGAGCAAACCCAATAATAATGCTGGCAGTGGATTATATCAGTTTTCATCTGACATACTTGAAGGAGACCAGATTGAAGAAAGGTGAGATCCGGCACAGTGGTTTTAGAAAAGTTCTTCTTGTAGAGAAGCAGAAGTCTTCCCAACCCTGCAAATTTGGGCTACGCTCACAAGGTCATGCTGCCTGGGAGAACAGACCTTGAAGTCTTAACGCATCTGGAAAACATCAGATCACAGAAGGCTGCACAGATGGAAAGGATAATCTTCTCCTGTTGTCATGATCTTTGTGTTTCTCTTCCAGGAAAAGTTAACCTAGCGGCCTTGGGAGGATTGTGTGAGGGGACCCTTGTGTGATACTTTCTTTTCTTTCTCTCTCTTTCTCCTTAACTACATGGTTGTGGTTGTTTCAGCTTTTCAGGAAGTTCTATTTTATAGCAGGGAAAAAGTTATTATTCAGTAAAATCCTATTATCAACTACATACCCAGTTGAATTATTTTACATTATTCCATGCTCAATTAGTATGGCAAGCTTGGTCCATTCTCAATGTTTTAAACCTCCTTCTATGATGGGTTCCAGCTTGAGGGAAAGAAAATTTGGAAATGATGCATCTGCCTTTCCCACCACAAACCCCCAATTTCCCTGTTTTATTTCTCAGCAATGAGCTCAGCAAATTCCAAAGATGTTTTCTTTCACAAGGCAACTGAACTTCCTGGTTTTGCTAGAAGATGTTTCACTTCTCATCCAAGAAGCTTCTTCAGTTCTGACTGAATGATGGAGAATGGGAGGATTTATACAGTGTTCCTTGTAGTCGTGTAGTCCTCTTTCTGAGAGTCATGGAGACCACTTGGAGGTTTATCTGTGTCCTCAGGGTCAGCTGAACCCTATAATCTGCATGTTTTGTTTTTTTCTGGAAATCTTTTCAAACTCCTGGACCATTTGAAGGATGTTCATCCCAAATCCATGGAGATTCTCAGTCATCCGTGTCATGGTTGAATTGAAGAAGCTTCTTGGATGAGAAGCAAAATATCTTCTAGCAAAACAAGAAAGCCTTTTGAAAGAAAACACAGCAAAGGCGTACAGAGGAAGAGTGTACTACAGGCAAGTCACCATTGCCATTTCCCTGCATGTAAATATCAAGATTTCAATTACCTCCCCAAAGCTCTGACTCTCATTATTGGATCTTCAACACAATAAGGTTGTGGTTCTGAAGTCTCTTGTAGTTATGCAATTATATGGAACAGATTAAACAGATTGTGGTCACTAATGGAAATGGGGATAAGAAATCCACACACCTTACAGCATGTTGAATTCCAAAGCCTTTTTACAGTCCCTATTATCCTGAGAGATTGTATTACCAAACCATCCAATCGGGGAGGAACAATAACATTGATTTTTCAGTTGGGAACAAAATTGTAAAGTGAACTTGATAAAGTTCAATATTCCTTCCCCCAAAACTCCCAATACCACACACACACACACACACACCACAGAAAGGACACATTTACACACAAAATCTCATAAATTGCCATCCACACAAGGCCCTCCTCACTGTGTCTTTTGGATTTTTTTAAAATATGTATGGACTCTCCTTCTGCCTTCTAATTAAACAAATTTATTGACCCTAGAATAAACGTGTATATAATGGAGTTTTTTTCCATTTTCCCCCAGGCCTGTTAACTAAGACATAGAACATGAGGCAAAACTCTAGTGGTAAAAAAATGATGACATTCCAAAAAAATTTTCCTTCAGTCTCCCAGGGTTCCTAAGAACATAATTGGAAAACACCTGTATTAGAACATGGAATATAGTGCACTATTCAGTCAGTCCCAGTTACTTAGCAGCAAACCATTTCAGCTAGATCAGAAGAAGACTGGCTGGTTTATTTATTTATTTGATATGATTTATATATCCACAGAGCACTCAGGGCAACATGCAAAATCCCAATAAAAATAGCAATGGAACAATCAAAGCAAAGTAATCATAGCTATGAGACTTTTTAAAAGGGGGGGAAAGCATTTTTCACAGTAAAATCAAAAAGGCATGAAAAACTTGATAAAAAGACATAATCTTCCCTGCTAATATAAAACATGATGGAGCCTCAGGGACCTCTCTTCATGCAGGAACTCAATAACTGAGGACTAGCTTCAGAAAAGCTCTATCCTGCTTTAAACCAGCCTTCCTTCTATTGCTGAGAATTCTGTGAGGTGAACTCTGCATATCTAGACTGTTATTAGGTTCTGGAACACTGCTGTAGATTTTAATTAATAATCTTTTTTTTTTTTTGCAATAAGTTAAGAATGCCAGGAGGAGAAGACTTCAAGAGAGATGCTTTTCTGCAGCATGGTAATCTGTTAGCATGGGAAAAATCCATGTTGATATATATTTTTTGGTCTGTTTCCTCCTCATTGGCTGAGTATTATTAAATTTAAAGGCATGCGTTGTGGCTGATCAATGGATCATCAAGAAGGTTGCTATAAAAATAGGTCATGTAAATTTAGGACATCTTATGAAACCATATTAGGAAGCACACAGATAGAGGTTATAGTTCAATGGTGAGACAGATTCTTGCGAGATAATGCTCATTTTAAAAAATCTCAAATTACCTAAAGGCCCTGTCACACTGCCCAACGGATGCAAAAAGGACACAACAGACGAGCAAAATGTTCCATCTGTTGTTATCCGCTCTCAAAAGCGGCAAAAATTTGCATAACCGGAGCGATAACACGAACGCGGGGAGGACGCAGGGTGGATGGAAAAGCGGATGCGAACGGAAGCCTAGCAGAATGGAAGCGGATGGGGAGGCGGATGGCAACATCCCAAGGCTTCCAGGGTCTCAGCAAAAGTGACGGAACGATGAAAGCGGAATGGCAGAGCGGAAGCCTAGCGGATGAAGCAGATGCACAGCGGATGCAGCGGAAGCCTAATGGATGCCTGCGTAAATTGCTCAATGCGGGTGGATGCATTGCATCAGCCCCGCGGATATAACAAGAAGAAGCTCGGAAGCAGGTCGCCATTCAGAGGAAAGACCTGCTGCCGAGATTGGCTGCCTTGCCTGCCCTGCCTGCATGTCTGCCTGCAAGCCTTGCCGCCAGCCTTGCTGCCAGCCTCCCTGCCAGCCTTGGGCCAGCCTGCTGCAAGCCTTGCTGCCAGCCATCTGCCTGCCAGCCGTGCTGCCTGCTTCCTGCCAGCCTTGGTTCATGTCTGCCTGCCAGCCTTGGTGCCTGCCTGCCTGCCTTCCTGCCAGCCTGGTGCCTGCCTGCCTGCAAGCCTGCCTGCAAACCTTCCTGCCAGCCTTCCTGCCAGCCTTCTGCCTGCCTGCCTGCCAGCCTTGGTGCCTGCCTGCCTGCCAGCCTTCCTGCCAGCCTTGGTGCCTGCATCCCTGCCAGCCTTTCTGCCAGCCTTGGTTCCTGCCAGCCTCCCTGCCAGCCAGCAACCCCACAACCATGTGGAAGCACAGCAAGCCTCAGCCATCTGCTGCCAGCCCTGGCAAGAGAACAGGGCTACACACCGCCCTGGCCCTCACTCTGTTTCCTGGGCTTCTGCACACGGCTCGCTTTCTGGCGCTGGCGCTTCTGCTGCTTCTGCTTCTGGAGAAGCTGATGACAAGCACTCCAGCACAGCACCTCCACACACCTGGACCTTCACCCCTGAGACTGAGCGACCAAGAGGAGTGCCAGAGACTCATTTTTGTTTTATAGCTTGTTGTTAATAAAGTCTATTTATGATTCACACACTTGCTTCATTTCTTTTTTTAATAAAGTCTTGGTGGAAACTTTTAGAAATGTTTAAGCCTTTGCATGCTTGTGGGATGGGTTAAGATAAGCAAGTGGGGTGGGCAGGGATACCTGAGGAATGAGCAGGGATACCTTTGGATGGTAATAGCTGTGGGATAGATAAACTCCAGTGCAAGCATAGTGGGACTGTATGGTCCACCCTCCCAGGTGCAACACTATGGCCCTTTATTATCAATAGTAATGTAATAATCATCCACACATGTCAACATAAACACAACTCTTTTATTAAACACCTGTTCATTGTAGGCCACCTAACATACATGCCCAATCTCATCCGTGTGATGAGACAGGCGAAGGAAGCATCCCATTAAGTCATCTACCATCCAGTCTTGCCACTCCACTGCTCCAGCTGGGGAGTTGCACCAGCATCTCAGGAGGTTGTGCTGCATTCTTCCTTCACGTAGGCTCTGTGGGGCTTGCAATCCAAGTGCTCTATCAGGTTTCGCCCTTTGCCTCCATTCACCAGGCTCCACTGTCCCATTGCCTTGCCTGAACGCTCCACAAGCCTGTCCTGTAACACTGGTAGCGTGCGCATGAGATTGTGCAGGATGCAAGCAAGCTTCCATGATCCTCCTCACGGTCTCTGGCAATGCTGCATGTGGTGCGAAAGCATCTAGAACCTGTTGGCCTAGGATGCCAAAGGCGTTGTCCACCACCCGCCTTGCCCTGACAGCCTGTAGTTGAAGATCCTCTCTTTACAGGTGAGCGTCTGGAGTGTAGCGGCTTCATGAGGTAGGTTGTGAGGGAGAAGGCGTCATCCCCCGATGATGAAGTAGGGCACATCTTGCGGTCGTTGGGCAGCAGGTCTGGATCTGGGAAGCCCACGATAAGGTTGCATTCCAGCCCGTCCTTAGATACTGGCGTTGTATACCTGGGCATCTGAAGATGAGCCGTTGCCTGAAGCATGATTACAATGAACTTGTAGTCAGCATCGACCATCGGCGAAGAGGATGATGCTGAAGAAGAACCCTTGAGTTGAAATAAGTGCACCTGAGTTGGGTGGAGATTTGCAGGCACGTGCTTGCCATCTATGGCTCCAAGCGGTGTGGGGGAAGTTCCACTTCTGATACAAACTGCTCTGCAACTTTCTTCCATCCTTCTTCATGGGAGGGGTACTGGAGGAGCTCCTCCTTGTATTCTTCGATGATGGCTGCACACCACTTCTCTGACACAATGCTGATGGTGTTGATGGCACCTCCAGCCGTACTGATGCTCCTGTAGGTGGTCCCGGAGGCCAGGTGGCGCAGAGTGAGTGCCACCTTTGAGCCCAGGTTCCAGGCTGGGGCGGAAGCTGATGCTCTGCTTGGTCAACCTGGGTGTAAGCCGCTGCACAACTTCATCAAACATGGCTGGAGCATCCTCATGAAGTTTTGGAACACCGAGTGTCTTCGTCCTGAGCTCCACCATCAGCTTGTTATACAGTCCGTCCTCTGCTCTTCGTGCGAACCATCTTGGACCCAGACTCTTTTTTGGCTGCTCTTTTTCTTCTCGCAGTAGAGTTCACAGAGCCTGCAGATGGTTTCGCACTGTTGCAGAACGATGGTGGCTGCCGAAAGACTTTGTTGCAATCCACGGTGGACATGACTGGATGCTGTGGAAGAGGAAGAGTCAGATGACAGGCTGCAGAGTCTGCACCGCTGGCCTGCTGTTCTGAAAGTGAGATGCAGATGAGTTGCTCCCCTTTTTATAGGAATATAGGTTTCGCTAGGCATTCCTCTGGCATCCTGTAGACATCCTTAATATCCGAGATAGGTCCCCTCTGCGAACATTTTTTTTTTTAAATGCTTTGTTTCCATGCTGCATCCGCTAGCATCCGTTCTGCATCCATTCTGCGTCCGTTCCGCTTCTCCCTGCGTCCGAGCGATGCGAGTTGCGCGGATGCGCAGCCAATGCCTAGCGGATATAGCGGATGCGTAATGGATACGTAACGGATGCGTAGCGGATGCGTAGTGGATGCAGAACAGACGAATGGATACATTTTCCGCGCAAAAGTTTTTGGGCAGCTCAAAACTTTCTGAGCGGATGAAACGTAATAAAACGGATGCTGGACGAATAGAGAGAGCAAAACGGAGGCAGTGAGTACATCGCGTTTTCCAACGGATGGCAAGCTTTTTTGTCCGTTTTACATCCTCTCTGCATCTGTTGGTTCAGTGTGACAGGGGCTTAAGACTCTAGAAATGCAAGACCTCTCAGAGTAAACAATTGGAAGAGTGTGAAACTAATGGTCATATACCCATATGGCAGTGATGAATATTGCCTCCATAGGAAAGAACTTGTATTGAAAGGGAACTATTGCACTGTTCTATTGATGCAGTGTTAGAAATAGGAATGAAGCAATAAAGCTTCATATACTTAATGTTTATTGAATATTCATATTCAATGAATGAAGGCAATCTGGTCCCCAAAAGTAGTAAACTTTTATTAACATATTTTCAAATACGGGTGCGCACGAGGTGGACCCAGATCAAAGCATGCAACAGGTTTTTATACCCTTTTATCCGCCGCTCAACCCTGTTCAATTTCCCCATTGGCTAGGTACTACCAAGCTCACAACCTATCCAGGGTGCCTATTAACAATATTCCCCCAAAACTCCCTACCCACATGACATGGTGTGATTATGCATCACTGCATAAATCCTAACTTTCCATTGCTCTTTTTGCATAAATTGGTTTTATTTTGAAAAGTGTCAGTTAAGCAATTGCTCAGAAAGCACACACACACCTTTTCTTTCAAGACTTTTCTGAACCACATTGTTAATTGTAAGAACAATATTGTTTTAAATATTTTTTTCAAAGAGTCCCTTAACTTTCTAGTTCCTTATTTAATGAAACATTATTTTCGAAGCAATACTTCATGTTTCACACACCCATATGGCAGTCACAGAAAAGAACTGTGTGTTGAAAAGGAACTATGTGCCATTGTACTGATGCAGAACAATATATGCAGACAGTGAACGTGGTCTATCTAACGATCCTTCCATTTTGTTCCTTTTTTCTCTTGCTTTTCCTAACCAAGAGAAACATTTGCAGCAATGTCTAAAATCTATAGCTTCAGTCTCACTACTCTGTTTGGCCACAATGCTGCCCTGGAGATAAAAAAACAAGCCAAGAATATCTTTTAAAGGGAAAAACATTGGATTCCAAGGGCCTACGGAAATTCTCCTTTCCTTCCATGGGATGTAAGTGCATACTATTATCAGCAGCCAAGACAGTTCTATTACAAAACATGGAAAAGGTCATCATAATTAAGACTGATTTTTATTTATAAAGCACCAGTCAACTCCCATCTCTCATGGTCTAGTCACTGGAGGCTCAGTAGAGACAGTTTAAAGGGACCATTAACAGAAAGTCATGGTAGCAGAGTTCATGCAGTCCCCTTTCCAGGCATATATTCTGGGTTATTAATTAATGAGGACCGTCAGGGGGCCTATTATCAAACCAATGACAGCTCCTGATTGATGTGACAAGGGCAGCATAAATGCAGGAAAGAAAGAGAAGAGCTCTATCAAAGGGAGGCATCTCCACAGGCAGCAGCCGTCGATCAACACTGATGACATTTCTGGGGTGTTGTTTATCAAGATGCATTTGTCAGTCAGTGTACTGTTTGGTCATGGGAGCTGTAATTTCCATTGGTTCCCCTGATATTGGCAGCCAGAAACAATTGCTTTGTGAGGAAGAGCAGCCAAATTCATGGGATTTCCTCTGAGGTAGGTATAGTTGAAACTACCCATTTGGGTTTCTCCCAGGTTCTTCTTTGTGAAGGTATGTTCAGTTTGGATTTTCTTTGGGTGTCCCAATTTTGGAATCAGGCCTGTGCTTCTCATTGGCCTTGGAGGGCCCCTGGAAAGATTGACTCCACCCAGAAGGGTAGGGTCATGGTTGCCAGCCTTTTAGGGATGCTAGAGAGGTTAAAGGAGTGAGAAAAGCTCTGCTTTTGCTTTTTAAACTTTCCCTTCCGCCCAGATGGCTCAGTATTTTGTGGGAGGGGTGGATTAGAGTTTTGAGGTGGTTTCAAGCAGCATACCCCTTAAACTCCCATTCCATTTCTTGAGGAAATTTAAAATCTTTGGTGTTCCTTTGGGTGCTCTGGGGGTTGCATCCCACATATTACAACCATCCGCAGGTGGCCCCTTCCTGCTGTATAAAATTGGCCTCCTCAAGATGCACTTCTCCTCCCCTCTGTTGTTTTCCACTGTCTTCTTCTCAAATACTCTGTCTCCCTGACTTATTTTCTACAAATCCCTTCCTTTCTTAAATCTTGCCGAAGTTTTGGCTGAGTTGGACTAATCTTTGGGTTCTCTGTGGTTATGTTTGCACAACATGCATTTCTTGGTTTACTGAATTAACACATTTGCTTGATTTGTGCAGCTGCAGCGCAACCAAACCCAGCGGAGGATGCTGTCTGAAAGAAGCTACAAACTTCTTCACCCACATGGTTAAACATCCTGTGTGAACCAAGCCCAACTGTAGTTCTGTTGATTTGAGGATGTTTCCTATCTCTAGTTAAATTTCAGTCAGAATATTTGTACATGTTCTATGACCTCACAATAACTCATTTTTGGATGAAGTCAGAAATTAAAGGGAAGTGTCTAGGAGTACTGAGTTTAGATCTCATCCATAGCTAAATAGCATGTTTGATTCAGAATGAGTAGAATTCAAATGGCTCCCTTTGAGTATTCCCACACAAATATTTTCTACATCACAGTAATATGAGAAACATAACAGTTAAGTCTCTGGGAGGCAACGAACTGTCATTTTCAGAGATATATCTGATCTGAAACAGGTTTAATAGCAGTAAATGTGAGAGGGATATTGGAGTCTTAGTGGACAACCAGTTAATTATGAGCCAACAGTGTGTGGCAGCAGCAAAAGAAGCCAACACAATCCTAAGTTGCATTAACAGAGGGATAAAATGAAGATCGTGTGAGATACTAATACCATTCTATAAAGCCTTAGTAAGACCACATCTAGAACAATGCATGCAGTTTTTGGTCACCACACTATAAAAAAGATGTTGAGACTCTAAGAAAAAGTGCAGAGAAGAGCAACCAAGATGATTAGGGGACTGGAGGCTAAAACATATGATGAATGGTTGCAGGAACTGGGCTTGGCTAGTCCAGTGAAGAGAAGGACCAGGGGAGACGTGATAGCGGTCTTCCAATATTTGAGGGGTTGCCACAGAAAGGAAGAGGTAAAGCTATTTTCCAAGGCACCTGAAGGCCAGACAAGGAATAATGGATGAAAACTGATCAAGAAAAGATTCAACCTAAACATAAAGAGAAATTTTCTGACAGTGAGAACAATCAACCAATGGAACAGTTTTCCTTCAGAAGTTGTGGGAGCTTCATCANTACACAGTCCCTTCCAGCTCTGTTAATCTAATCTAATCTAATCTAATCTAATCTAATCTAATCTAATCTAATCTAATTTAATCTAATCTAATCTAATCTTTGACTAAATCATGTATTTTGAGAGCCAATCTGATGTCATATTATGAGCCACGGTGGCGCAATGGTTAGAGTACAGTACTGCAGGCTACTTCTGCTGACTGCCGGCTGCCTGCAATTTGGCAATTCAGATCCCACCAGGCTCAAGGTTGACTCAGCGTTCCATCCTTCCAGGGTGGGTAAAATGAGGACCCAGATTGTTGGGGACAATAGTCTGATTCTGTAAACAGCTAAATTATAGGCAGCTGGCGGTCAGCAGAAGTAGTCTGCAGTACTGCACTCTAACCACTGTGCCACAGAGGCTCCTTAATTGTGAAACATGGTCCCAAATCACTTTTTTCAGGGCTGTTGTAACTTTGAACAGTCATTAAATGAACTGTTGCATACTGTTTTTTTCTGTGCCAAATTCAGCCTTGAGCACTTTTGACTAAAGTTTGTGGATAGGAACAACATGCTGAGCGGATATTACCAATCAGTGTACAAGTAGTCCTCAGTTTAGGGCCACAGTTGAGCCCAAAATTTATGTTAGCAAAAGTGAGAATTTTGTTCAATAAGTTTTACCCCATTTTAGGACATTTTGTTTTGCCACGTTTCAACGAACCACTGCAGTTGTTAAAATTAATCCTATGGGTTGTTAAGTGAATCTGGCTTCACCATTGACTTTGCTGATCAGAAGGTCGCAAATGGGGATCACATGACTCTGGAAAACGGCAACCATCCTAAATGTGAGTCAGGTCTTAAGCATTGGAATGAAAAATTATATGCTGCAACATTCAGTGAAAATGGTCACAAGTTACTTCTTTTAAACCCGTTGTAACTTCGGTGACTAAATGAACTGTTGTAAGTTGAAGACTATTTGCAGTGGTGGGATTCAAAAATCCCAACAATCAGTTTGCTTCCTGGTTGATGGGTGGGCATGGCCATGGTGGACGGGGCCTACCAGAACTTCCTGTTTTCGGCTTCCAGTGGGCCAAGGGTCCAGAGGCCTCCCGAGGGCCTCTGGGAGGATGAAAACAGCCTCCCCTGGCCTCTGGAGGCCCTTTGGAAGCTGGGAATAGGCCTGTTTCCAGACTTCCAGAAGGCCCGTGTTTCCCCCTCCTGGAGCTTTCGTGTGGACGCTGCACTTTCCTCCATCAAAAATGGGCTGCATGAAGACTCCTGTGAGGGGAGGGGAGGGAGGGGAGGGGCCAGCCGATAGTTTGAAATACCATTTCAGCAAACCAGCTGTAACTTTAACATCCAGTTCGCTTGAACCGGTCCAAACCGGTAGAATCCCACCCCTGACTATCTGTATAACTAAAGGCTGAATCTGTATAAAATTACTGCTTCCTAAATCTGTAGGAAGATAGGCAACAAGAGGAGTAGGAGAGGGCCAGAAAGGTACAACTGGTAACCCAGGGCCTTCTGAGGATGGGACCCTTGGCAGGAACTTGACGAAACCAAATCAATATTGTGTAACTTGGAACACTGTAGAGCAGTGTTCATACTGTAGAGCAGGGGTGTAAAACTAAAGGCCAGCAGGCCGGAAGCGGCCCACGGGGTGCTTAGATCTGGCCCACGGGGATGCGCTAGAAACAGCAAAGGAATGGTTTTTATACCAAGCTCTGTTTTCACTGGCAGAGGGTTGTAGGAAGCCGTTGCAGCCAAAAATGGAGCTGGGGAGCCCATTTTCTCTGGCAGAGCGCTTGGGTCACCACAGGCGCCCCTGACACTAGTGATGTCGAGCTGGCCAAACCCACCCTGGTGATACCCACTGAGGTCAAACATAACCCTGATGCGTCCCTCAATGAAATCGAGTTTGACACCCCTGATGTAGAGTATATGTGTTTCTTCTAGCCATGTCAATGCCAAGTCGGCCTCATGAGGAATGTCTGAAGCATCCATAACTGGCATTGTGAGCAGGGAACAGGATAGGACATCAGTCAAGTTTCACGTATCCATGAAGGAGTTAAAGCATGAATGTTAATATTGGAGGTATCAAATCACTTCCCAGAGCGGGTGGGACTCAGACAAATGGGGCACAAGTAGGAGGGCAGATGGAGAGAAAGGCTGGAGAAAGACAGTGAATTTGAAGCTCCTGGTAATGGGTTCCATGGTTACGGTTGTCTAGGCAACTGTGACACATATCCATTTCTCTGTGCAGGGGTTGAAAGTGAATGACAATTTGGAGAGCTGCGAGGCCCGGGAATGTAGGGGGCCTTAAAGAAGATTGATAGGAAAATCAATGCCTTATAAAAAGAGAGAGAGGTGACTGCTCCACTTTGAAGACATGTGCTGATTCGTCCAGCAAAGCCAGGAAGTGTAGAAAACAGACAATGAAAGCAGCCGGGGAATAGTTTCTCTGCGATCCCCCTTTTGCACCTTTCTCTGAAGCCCAGTTGAAAAATTGCTACTTGCTTCCCTCCCTCCCATCCCGGCACCTCGGTTGTGTGCACGGGATGGCAAACTGGCCATAAAATTTTTTACTACCCTGGTTCTTCATTCAGGAAATAACAGGTTCATAAACAGTCCAGACAGTACAGAGCTCCAATTCCAAGCAAGCCGTCTCTTTCTCTCTCTCCCTCTGTCTCCTGTTCCTCTTGCAACAATTTTTCTGGGTGTTTCTGAGGAGCCAGTAGGCCAATGATTCACCCACTCTCATTTTTTCCCCCCATCTGCAATTTCTGAGGGGAGCTACTGCTTGTGAGGCGTGGGTTGAAAAGATCCCAATTTAAAGATAGGCACATAGGCCGGGTACTCCTGGCAGTAGGAAAGCAATTCCTACTAGGTTTTTCTTTCTCTTTTCCTGGAATCTCTGTTATTAAGTGACCATTGGGAAATAAAGAGTTCATTCTAGGCTACAGTGTTATTAGGAATCCACGCAATGCTCTGGTAAGTGTTTGATTTCAGTGTCTTTCCTACCTTCCTTCCCTTCTCCTCCTCCTCCTCCTCCTCCTCCTCCTCCTCC
>BHFT01008492.1:0-37884 GCA_004320025.1 Laticauda laticaudata
GAGAGAGATAATGGAGAGGCACACACTGCAAGATGTTTGAAGTCCAGTGTGAAGTTTCCACAGTCTGTGTTGATTAGGGGAGCAATGTCATCTGCTGGTGTCGGTCCACTGTGCTTCATTAAGTCCAGGGTCAACGCAGCCGTCTACTAGGAGATTTTGGATTCTGCTCCCTTCTGCAGACAAGCTTTTATATGGAATGCTGACTTAATTTTCCAGCAGGACTTGGCACCTGCCCACACTGCCTCAATAAGCGACCAAAAGCCTGGTTCAATGACTGTGATATTACTGTGCTTGATTGGCCAGCAAACTCCGCCTGACCTGAACCCAAGAGAATCTATGGGCATTGCAAGAGAAAGATGAGAGACATGAGGCCGAACAATGCAGAAGAGCTTGAAGACCGCTATTTGAAGCATCCTGGTCTTCCATAACATCTCAGCAGTTCCACAGGCTGATAGCTTCCATGCCACTCCGCATTGAGGCATGTAATTACTAAAAAGGGGCCAAAACCAAGTACTGAGAACATATGCATGCTTTCCTTTTCATGAGATCCAAATATGTTCTGTGTACAATCCTTGTTTTATTGATTGCATGTAATATTCCTAATTTTCTGAGATTGTGGATTTGGGGTTTTTCATGAGCTGTAAGCCATAATCATCACAGTTATGAGAAATACAGCTTGAACTATCTTGCTTTGCATGTAATGAGTCTATCTCATATGTTAGTTTCACCTTTTAAGTTGCATTACTGAAATAAATGAACTTTTGCACTATATTCTAATTTTTTCAGTTTCACCTGTAAATAAAAATGAGTGCACTACCAAATTTGGTCTGCAGAACTACAGTACACCACTAGATGTCAGGAAAGGTAGATCTCTTTGTTGACTTCTAGCAGCCACCTGTTGGTGGTGGTGATGTTTTGCTGTACAAAAGTAGTAGCCCTTGAATTAACTTCACTTCAGCTGAAAGAAAGTGACTTGTTGTCTCACTTTTCCACCAGTGGCAACCAAGTGAAAAAGATATTGAACATAGCAGTGTCAGAAAGGCTGGTGACAAACTATAACTGGTTTCATACAGGTCAATTAAATATCTGCCAAATGTGAAATGTCAAGATATACTGCAGGTATTAATAGGTTTGATGTGGATATGGAGATCTGTCTAATGCTGCAGACTTTTTAAAAATGTCAAAAGAAGCAACATGCACATATCATAATTGCAAATGGGACCTCTCATGAAGGTATGACTGTATAGAAAAACCTATTATATTTAATTATTAATAATAATTATGCTTAATGTTACTTAAATCACAGATTCCTGATTCTGAAAGCCTTTTTATTCTGTTTACAAGCGACTGTGTTTCATCTCTGCATACATATAAACAGTGTATCTTTAGATGTTATCCCAGGGAATATATTTCCTTCTACATGGATTACCTCTACAGACAAAGGAGTTCATCCATTCCTTACTCTTCTCTATTCTTTGAACCATGGAATGATGCTTGTTTGTCCTAGCTCTGACTCGTACAAATATAGATAATCAGAGTTGGAAGGGACCTTGTAGGTCATCTAGTCCAATCCCCCGCCAAAGCAGGACACCCTATATCATTTCTGGCAGTCTACTTCTTGAAAGTCTTAAGTAATGACACTTCCACAACTTCAAAAGCCAAGCTTGATTGGTTGATTGTTCTCACTGTCAGAAAGTTTCTTCTTATTTCCAGGTTAAATCTCTCCTTGTTCATTTTCCATCCATTATTTCTTGTCTGGCCAATAGGTGCTTTAGAAAATAGCTTAACCCCTTCCTTTCTGTACTGATGATATTACCTAGTTTAGGTAATAAAATGTCTGCAAGAAAACAAGCTTAGAAAGCACCAAAGACCCCTCATATCAATCCTGAGCTACAGGTATTCTCCTGGATCTGAAATCTGTAACTTCTTTTAAAAACTGACTTGTAAATGCTTCAAGTTGGGCCTCTTTTGAGAAAATGTAAACTTTAACCTAATTAGCCAGCAACTACTTTGAGGAGCTCTTTTGGGAAGAGTGTGGCATCTAATTAGAGAGCTCTCAAGAGGCTTTGGACTTAGAGTTATTTGTTAGACTTATCAAGGCAGAGGGAGTGGATGGGAGGGAGGGAGGACAACCTCTTAGGAAACCTCTGTCAAAACCCAGCAGCAATACATGACATGCCCTCTGAAAATGCCAGATCTGCCAAGAAGAGCTGGGAAACCTGCCAAACAGCCAGATGCTGCTTTTGGAAATTGCTGTGCCCTACTGTGGGATCTGGCACTATAACAGTTGATCAAAGAAAGAAGATGAAGTTAAGAAGGCTTTGGGAAATAATAGGTGCATTGCTATTATCTGTAAATTTTAATATTCTTGTGAAAGTGCAAGTGTCAAGAGTATTATGTATTTCTGCTTTAATTAAGTTAGGCAAAGCATTTGTTCAAGATTTTAAGTTGCACTGAAGCAGGAAAACCCATATTTAATGTAGGCTGGATTATTGAAGTGTCGGCAACACAAAGATCACTGATGTTAAGGCACTGATTGCAATTTCAGTCAATGCTCTATCAAACCCAAGCTTCCCCCAAAATTATTTTTTTTAGAAAAATGCCTCAAATTATATAAAAGGTACTGCTACTTTGTGATATTTTATGAAGTTGCTTAACATTTATTAGAGAATAGCAATTAAGAAAATAAACAAGTCCCTTGCAAAATTATTGTTCCCATAGAGTAAACAGTCATCCGCCTATATTAATCCCTGTTTTCATGATTTTTGCTTTCTAGCTAGTCACCACAGTTTATGACATAGCGGAAGATATGATTTTGGACAGGATAGGTTATGAATAGATAAAATGAACCGATGTTTAGTATATTAGTGAGTGCAGCCAGAGAATCATAAGAATTACTTATGATAATAAGTAATTACTATTATAGTAATTCTAATATGAGTATAAATATAGCCCTATTAATTAGCTTAGGAAGTGAGAGTAATAAAGTTGTGGTCATACAGTTTCAGAAACAATGGCTTAATTATAGAAGCAAGAAACTGTCCTGTGAACTGAAGGAAACTGAGCCAAAAACTCAGAAAAGAATAAGCTTAAGTATTATTTTGTCCAAGATATTCAGAGTATGATAACTATTCCTTTTCATAGAAGGAAGGGGGTGCCTTTTTTGGCACATCCCATCATTCTCAGCATATAGAATACTTTTTTTCAGCAAGACAATAACCTCATAAGCTGCTCTAGGAGGGTTTATAGCATCAGCAATGAAAAAAATCAGGCAGGGTATTGCTCAATTTCCATAATGTGTAGAGTCCTACTTCTAAAAATATGAGAAGAAGCATCAATCACCTCTACTTCCACTGTAGTTACTTATCTAACCTACTTAAGGCCACTCTAAACCAGATTGCAACAAAAAGGGGTTCCATACAGATAACACAGCTTACTGAATGATGAAGGTACTGTAATCCATTAAAAAGATCTATAAGCACAAATAGAAAAGAACCGATGGTCCATTAAATATGAACCCAACTTATAATACGATGCAGGAGAGTTATTCAGGTGCAGGATGTTGTGTCCATTAATAATTATTTTAATTCTACAGTTTTTTATTCTAACTTCCTTGCCTTTCATCTTAATTACAGTTACTTTAATACAGATGGAGTATCCATGGAGATAGAGATGTGCTTTCACTAGGACTTTTGCCAATTCTTAAAGATAAAAATTACATGTGCTTTTGATATAACACCCAAGATGAGGACTAATATCAATCTCCATTGGTGTGATATTTCAATCATGGCATTTCTATCAGCTCCAAATCTGGGATGGCTTGAGTCATTTCTCAAATTGCCAGGTTGTTCCAGATTGGGTGTAAATTAGAATAAATTTCTATGTGTTTTTAAACACTGTGAAATGACCAGATTCATTGTGCCTAGCAGGTGGCAATGAAATTTCTGGGAGTCAATCACCGGGTTCACACATTGTGTCAAACCACAGCTTATTTTATCATTATTTATAAAGCTATTAGCCATGTTGGATAAGTTCATACCACATGCAAACTACACATATCAAATTACACTGGATCATACTGGATAAGTTCATACTACATACAAATTTCACATATCAAATTACAACTCAATGCAATAGGCAATCCCAACCTAGATTTGCTTATTTACAAAGAAGAATGCACTGCCTTTCAAACAAGGTTTTTCAGGGAAAGGTAAAATCAATATAATAAAAGTATTTTAACGCCGGTATCTTTTTAAAAGTTTAAAATGGGAACAACAGGATAAAATGAATCCTTAAAAAGTCAGACCAAAATAAAATAAATAAAACAGGAAAAACAACTCATATGTCTGAGTATATTCAAACAGTCATTAAGGTGACTGTCTCTAATTAGCTCTAATTCTTGATTAGGTTTCTAGCATTTTCCTACCAGGAATACCTAAATGATTTTATCACATTATGGGATTGAAAACTACAGAATTATGCTTTCAGGGGTCTTTAAATACTTATGATAAAGAAAGTTTTAATATTTGAACTATGCTTTTCCACTAAAGAAAGACTGAGTTGTGAATTCTTTTTTAAAATCAACCCATCCCAAAGAGCAAACATGGTGAGTGGCCAATTGATGCTGAAAATAACATTAGATGAGGGAAAAATGCATGAGAAAGCAGCATTTGTGAACAGATTGAAAAGTTGGCAATGTTATCAAATGGTAAAAAGAAGCCAGTGAGTCATTGTTTAAAAGTGAAAAATATTGCTATATAAAATTAAGGAGAAATTCCTTTATTGAACATGTAACATCTTTGTTGCTCTATGACTGAGATGGACAGTCTCCAAATTTGATGAATGAATGAATGAATGTGTCAACCCTGAATGATTTGTCTGTGTCCTCAGGGTCACCTGAGTAATGCAATTGATTTACCTTGCAAATGGGTGACCTGCATTACTGAGGGCACAGATAAGCCTCCAAGTGGCTTCAACAACTCTCTAAAAGAATGCATATAACCAGCTGTCTGTAAGGAATATAAATCCTCCCATTCCCCACCATCCAGTCAGAGCTGAAGAAGCTTCTTGAATGAGAATTGAAACATCTTAGAAGAAAAGCAAAAAATTCCAGTTGTGTCTTGAAAAAGCACCTTTGGGGATAATTCTGTGGGTTTGACTATTGCAGGTATTCAATAGTATATATAAGTGATGGCGAACTTTTTCATCATCGCATGCCAAAAGTGCTTGTGTGAGCACATGCGCACATGAGTGCCTGCACCCATAATGCAATGATGCACAAACCCCTGCCTCCTGCACATGCACACGTGACCCCTCTGTGCATACTGCATGTCTCTGCATATGCACATGTGACCTCCTGCATGCGCCCTGCCCCCTGCGCATGCACGGCAGATACCCAACAATCAGCTGGCTGGCGGGGAGCACGTGCACATGTGCAGTAGATCAGTTCTAGGCGACAACTTGCATGCCGGCAGAAATGGCTCTGCGTGCCACTTCCAGCATGGGTATATATTGTACTTGGACTGTGTGGAGCTGATGCAGATGATATGGCAGCATGTGTTGCATCTTTGACTATTTCACTATGAGAAGAAAATCTAAAACAAATAAACAAACAAAAAATTCCTCCTTGAAGAGAGAATATGTCAAGGACATGATTATGTTGAACCATGCTTTTGAACAAGGCATGAATCTTCTTAAGTGTCAAATTTCATTACTATGTAAAGTAGCAGTGAGTGTATGATTAGTTTCTTCCATGCTGCTAAATATTATGTTCGTATGATATGGATTAAGTCTACACATTTATTTTATTTGTAGATTATTCTTTGTTATCTTGAAAAGGATTATTTTTTGCAGGCATCAACCTATCAGCATACACAAGAAATAATGGTCCAGTTGCTGCGCACAATTAACAAGACTGTCATTAGAATGGGAAGAGATGACCCCTTAATCGTGAGTTGTTGATTTTGTAAATGTACTTTACTACCAGGGCTTGGAGTATGATGTGCACAGAAGCATCACCAGTAAGAGATGCAAAGCAGTCAGGCAGAGAAAATTTGTCTTTCAAGGCAGGGCCCTTTAGTGGACTTCCACCATCTACAGGAAAGAGAGGTCTAAAAAATGTCTCTATTTTGACATTGGAAACTTTCCCCAAGCAAACTTTCTCTCTCCAAAGCTAGCATTACTGAAGATAGATATAGTTAGGAGACAGAATCTCTTTCATGTCCCATTATAGTTTACAATTGTTGTTAATTGTAGTTTACAAATTGATTTGGTCTATCTTTCTGTTTGTGTTTTACAAAATGAAAGTTATAATGAAGAATAGCCAATGTTATTTTGATGAAGAAAGCAGTTTAAATAAATTTAACAAATCCATCTCCAAAGTATCTACTGGCTCAAATACCTAGATGGAGTCATATGTTTTCTGATATACGAAGTAATGTGAGTGAGTGCTAAAATATCTATGTCAAAAGAAGGCCACAAAATCTGGGTAGATCCTCATTCTTGGTTTCTTCAGCTGAGAGAAAGCAGAAAGCATTCCTAACAGCAAAATGTAGTTGACTAAGAGCCACTTGGATAAGTGTGTCATTAAGGCTTGACAACCAATCATTTTATGGAAACAGGAGATACACATTTTGAAGATGAAGTAATTTTCAGTAAGCTTGATACTTTGAAACACAAAAACATCACTGGGACAAAAAAAATTCCATTTTTTTTTCCTTTTCTGTTTTCGATGAACCATTTCTAGAGATAACTACAAGTGTTGAGATATTCAAGTATAGGAAATGACCAGTCTGACAGTTTATTTTTATTTATTTATTTATTTGATTTGTCAAACACTTATAAGATAATAGGTATAAGTATAAACATGAGTAAGAATACAGGAAATAGATATGAATAAATGGGGACAATAGGACAGGGACGGGAGGCACAATGGTGCACTTATGCACACCCCTTACAGACCTCTTAGGAATGGGGTGAGGTCAATTGTGAATAGTTTGAGGTTAAAAGAGTGGGGGTTTAAGGATGTAACAACAGAGTCAGGTCGTGTATTCCAGGCATTGACCACTCTGTTGCCGAAGTTGTACTTTCTGCAATCAACTTTGGAGCAGTTAACATTGAGTTTATATCTGATGTGTGCTCTTGTATTGTTGCGGTTTTAGCTGAAGTAGTCATTGACTGGTAGGACATTGTAGCAGATAATTTTGTATACTATGCTTAAGTCCAGATGTTGGCGGCATAGTTCAATATTGCCAAGCCCAAAATTTCAAGCCTGGTGATTTAGGGTATTCTGTTGCGAGCAGAGGAGTGTAGTACTCTTCTAGTGAAATACTTCTGAACTCGCTCAATTGGACTAATGTCTGATATACAGAGCAGATTCCAGACTGATGAGCTGTATTCGAGTATTGGTCTAGCAAAGGTTTTGTATACCCTAGTTAGCAATTCAATATTTCCAGACTGATGAGCTGTATTCAAGTATTGGTCTAGCAAAGGTTTTGTATACCCTAGTTAGCAGTTCAATATTTCCAGAGGTGAAACTTCATAAGATTAGATTTACAACTCTTAAACCCTTTTTGGGAATGCTGTTACAATGAGCTCTAGAGCTTAGATCATTAGATATGAGTACTCCAAGGTCTTTGACAGAGTGAAGGTCATCAATGAGGACATATCCACCTAGCTTGTATTTGGTGTACTGATTTTTTTTTACCAATGTTTAGGACAGAGCCTTTGTTGGTCGAGATTTGGAGTTGCCAAATGTTTGACCATTCAGACACATAATCAAGGTCACTTTGAAGAACAGTAGCATTGTCGGTGGTGTTGAATAGTTTTCCATCATCTGCAAAGAGGATGCAGTTGCTTATAAGGTGATTGCAAAGGTCATTTATATAGAGCGGGTCCTAGAACGCTGCCTTAGGGGACACCACTGTTAACTAGAGCAAGGTTTGATATATCACTCCCTATTTTTACTATTTGTTGCCTGTTTGACAGAAATGCAGTAATCCACTTATGAAGGGATCCAGAAATGCCATGAGTTCTTTCAGATTGTCAGTTTGTAAATATAGATACTTCTTAAAATTTCTTTGCTATAAACAGTATCTCAGTTGATATTGACTTACCTCTGAATATTATTTTCACAAGAGCTGTTTTATGTTCAGATTTATTTTGAATACAATTCCATTTACATATCCCTTATATTTATTTTTGGCAGCTATTGTGACCATGGCTACCAAACTATTGCCTTTGTCTTCTGGCACCATCACGATGTCAGTGTGATTCCAACTGAGTTAATGTCTGCTTTTCATTGTATGTTAGATTTCAAGCAGTGCATGACATGTATTATTAATGTAATAACATATATTATTAATGAAATATATGAATGCTTTGGTAAAAAGGACCTTTGAAAAGAAACTGTCAAGCCTCAGCTTTGTTTTCCTACATTTGACTAATAAATTCTCTCAATGTCTACATAATTTAAAACGTTTTTATGCAAATTAATCCCACTTCTGAAGGACAATTCAATTGGTTTCTTTAGTTATGTCATTCCTCCTTTAAAAAAATACATGTGCAAAAGCTACTCCTTATACATTTTAGCTATCTAGTTATCTAAGATATGAAACAAGAAAATAGCCACTTTTCAGAAATGAATAGTCAAAGAGTAAGGAAAACCCTTTCTGACCATGCTATAGCTTTGCATAATCTCTGACCTTGTTCCAGATGGCGGCTAAGTCTTTCTAAAATGCCACTTGTTTGGTTACCTGTAGAGAATAAGAATTTCCTCTGAGATGTCTTGGCAGTATTCCAAAACAAAGTGGAAAATAATCTCACCTTCTTTCAAACCTTTGATATACAAATAAGTGGTGGTGCAAGAAGGAAGTTAGCAAAAGGGTTTTTTTTTCTGAATTTACTGAAAGTTCACTAAAGTCAGTAACTTCATCAGTAACAATAATGCCGTACTTCAATATCAAGTATAAGAGCCATGATTATTGCAAATGTACTTTGCAAAGCACAAACCTTCTAACTGAAGAGGCAGAGCTGGGCTTGAGTCAAGTAGCTAATATTTAGTGGGAGACTGACTCAGGAGAACTGTGAAGGTGATTTGTTGAAATCTGCCCAAAGCTATTACATCTTCTTGAATAATGTCAACAGCTGCACTTTAGAGATCTGTTTTAGGCCTCCTCTTCTTTTCAGTCTGTGCTTTCATGAAATAAAAGGGGTACTATAAATAAAGGAATAAATGATGTTCATCTAACGTGTCCAGTGGTTGCTTCAAATGGTCCAGGCAGGTTGCTTTTCTAGGTCATTATATTTTTGGCTTAGGCTGCATTTCATTCTCATTCGCAATTTTGAGTTGTCAGCACCAGTTAGCATTCCACTGATACTAGGAAAGGTGTCATGCATAATGAACACTGTATTGGATACACTTTCCACAAATGTCATTTCTCATCTTTGCACATTTTTGCTTACAAATTCTTTTAATGGGATATTTTCCAACTTGGTGCCTCTGCACTAAACTCATCATTTCAAGCCAGGATAACCCCAAAATTTTATTGCTTGCGATAAAGGGAGTTGTAATTTAATGAATCTGGAGACAACTAAACCAAAGGCAACTGTCTTAAACTATTCATTAGATATGTAACATTGTAGTCAATGTGTCTTTTAGTCATCTTTAACTCCTTTCAGTTGCTTCTGTTTTCCTAATTTTTAGAATCACAGTTTTATGACATCTTATCTGTGTGGCATTCAAGGCCTTCTGCTTAAATATGGCCTGACAAATTGGATAATGCTTCACCTTTTCCATTTATCCAAGGTGGAAATGCCTAACCTAGAAAAATTGATTTCACTTCTTTATATCACGTTTATAATATGAAGATTAACTTTGATGCCTTTTTCTGTAGCCTCATTGTCTTAAATCCCCCTTTTTTACTTGCACATATGAATTATTTCTGGATTTTAGAATGATGAATTGGGTTGTATACATTGAATCACAATGTTAATCTGTGTATCAGAAAAATGCAAATGCTGTTTAAAGATATTCTGGCCCTTTGCAGACTAGACAAAACTCATGCCATCCAGTATTGGTACACATGAATTTCGTTGCCTGCTGATAAAAGCTACCCATGGGAAAAATCCTATGACATTCAGCATGAGGTGTGATGAGAGGATAATATATAAGACACCAGGATGTATGTTAATCAATATGTTTTTGACTACATAAGAATTATTTATACATTATTTTATATTCAGGTAAACAATACAGTATTGCTATTTGAGTAATAATAATATTATTATTGCACGCGTGCATTAGGTGTGTGCACATGTGAAGTGTGTGATCACCGAACTGGTAGGGAAACTGGTAGAATCCTACCATTTGCAATCAAGAGCTTGCAATGCATACACTGAATACATTGCCATGATTGGTCACCTAGCTGGACTATTCCTAAATTTGGCCATGCTTAGAAATATCTAGAATTGATTGGAAAGAGCCAAATTCAGGAATGAAAGTCTTGTATGACTCTACAATTGTTTTGATTTTAAGCTAGTGGCTAATGGAATTCCGAGAATTTGCTAAGTAAGGACATTGAAATAAGAAATCTTGTTGGATTGCTTTGTTGCCTTATGCCAATTGTAATTGTGCTTTAGATTCTGACAGATAAACTCTGTTGAGTAATCAGCTTCCAGTTATTTTATGCTCTGAAATGTCATGGGTTAGCCAACAATGTATAAATTATCTAAAGGAAATACATATATTCCAGTTGCTTATCAGTTTTAGGAAAATAAGTAAAGTAAAAAAAATCTATGACTAGACTTTTTCTGACACCTGAAGCTGGTTGGATAGAAAACAATTATAGTTCCTTTATTTGATGTAAGTTGCCCTTTGCATTTAATTTTAATTTTAAAATACTTTTAAGGAATCACTTAACATACTTGAAGATAAGTGATAACTGCTTGGGTAGGGAGGTGAATGCAGGGATGGGATCTGACTGCTATAACTACTGGTCATGCGAGTCACTCGAGTGCAATTTACAACTTGCTGACCTGCCCGGACAGCTGAGCATCACTGCATGCAAGTGCAGAGCAGTTGGAAAAGCCCTTTTTTCCTGCTTTTTCAACCGCAGCTGTGTCGCTCAAAGCAGCTGCAGTTGAAAAAGCAGGAAATAAAGGTCAGGTAAGAGCCCAGGTGAGCAGGTGGGCCAAAACAGCAGCAGGCTGAGAACTGGTTCTGTCTGCTGCTCTTCAGAACTACCAGTTCTACAGAGGTGGACAGAACCAGTAGAAACCCACCTCTGGGTGAATGTATATAGAAAATTATATTTCAGTGGTTTAGATGCTCCTATGTAGGCAGCAAAATATTGGAACCTGCCTTAAAAAATTGCTATTTTAAAAGAAAAAGAACTTTAAGCTCTTTTTAAATTAACTTTTAGAACTTTAAAAGAACTTTGCAATTTTTAAATACTGTGGTACTGGGACAACATTTCCAAGAAACTGCAAATTTGATAAATCATCTCATATGTTAACTTGAAAGGATTTTTAAAAAATCTACTTGTGTTTATAAGATGTATAGTCATGCTGTAGAAGACAGGGCAATCCTAACAATGCTTTCTTAAATGCAGCCCCACTGAATTCAATCGTATTTACTCTCAGATAAATGTTCAGATAGAGGAACACGCTTGTCTGAGGTTCTCCTTTGCTGCTGGTCTTATTCTGCTTTCTCATTTGAATTCCTTTTCCCTTACAAAAGGCTTTTTGAGCCCATTAATTTACTGTTGCTCCTTCAAGAAGAAAAAAGAAAGAGATAGTATTAAAAAGAAATTCTCATCACAGCTACTTGGTCCAGATGGGCACTGAACAGGATGTGAAAGGCAGGAGGACTGACTCTTGATGAAGATCTGTAAACAGGTGTTCAGGTGATTCAGTTTCCTGCATGAGGATTTTCAACATTATGAAATAAAAGGACCATTTCTGAAAAGCTTAGCTGCCTTGCACCTAAAGAATGCCATCCTGAAACGGAATTTTCCTCATATCTTGTAAAAACTAATAAGGAGAAAGACTTGTTAGTAAAACAGCTGCTAAATCTTCACCCTAATTGGAATAATTGCATAACTTCAATCACCGTAAACATTGTTCTTAAATTATTGAGTCCTGAGAAAGAAGAAATTATTGAGTCCTGAGACAGAAGAAAATATGTCAATTTATTGCAAAAGAGATTATGCCAATAAAAGAATCTAGAAATATACAAAACATTATATCTGATTAGTACAGTTCATCAGGAAAGTAATTTATATTAGAGTCTGCTGTCTATTTATCAAGAGTTGTGGCTGTGAGTAAAAGGAGAAGGTATTTATTGTACCATGGGAATAATCATTTTATTGAAGATGTGGTTCAAAGAAGACCATTTTATTCATCCAGTTTTCTTCCTACAAAATAATGTTTTTTGCTGAGCAAAGTAATTTCAAGTACAATAAGTTCAGAATATGCTATGTGTGCTATACAATATTTTACAAATGTTCCTCCTCCTTACTCTTTCCCCATGTTTTCATAGCATACCATAAGTTGAATACAGCTAGTGTTATTGAAACCTATACCTGGTACTAGGTTTAAGCAGTCTTACTATTAAGGTCTTCGGGTTATGCACTGATATCCTCCTCAGTACTGACTTCTTTGCTATCAGCACTTTTTAAAAAGAAAAAAAGGACTGCTTTTCAGTACTGAGCAATAAATCTGATGTCAATAACTCTTAAATTGTGTTTATTAAAGAGCTAGGGAGCCTATTTTTCCCCTTCCTAAAATTTCTTCTTACAGCTTGCACCTACTAATATACTTGCTCTGCTGGGTTAAGCTAGATCAGGTTTTTTCCCAAGCATTTCATTTTCAATTTTTTTAAAGAAATGCCTCAGCAAGGTGTTGCGTCTGTCTCATTAATAGGTGGCTTTCTTGTCCATCTTTCTCAAGGTTGATCAAGGAAAGAAAGAGGGAGACAATTCTCTTCCACTATTAAAAGAGATTGCTGTTACAAATCAAACAAAGCATCATTTTTCTTCCTTTTTTCTTTTTTGCTCTATATTCTGTTTGATCTATGGATAAGACTAGATCCAGCAAAGAAATTTAAATTTGGATTATAAGGCTGCCTCATCTTGACTAGAATGCCAGTATTCATCTTTATGAACTGAAGGATAGACAATAGGAACTGATGGATTGTAATTTGAAGCTGAATGCCAGTCATGATAACAGACTGCTGAAAATTATGGGATTTCTTTCGTCTAGTTCCTCAGTTATTAGGATTTGGGTCTGTGAAAATGATCCACTATTTCAGTAAGTACAGCTTTGGTAAAATGCTGGAATAAACACCCTTACCTTTACTAGAGGCATATCAATAACTTGAGTCTCGTGGCTGCCAGTTATTTCAGTATTTTGGAGCTTGCACTTAATTAAATTTTTTAGTCCTTTAAAAATATTTCATTTCACAGAATTATACACAGTATTTTCATGATAAGCAGGTTGTAAAATAGATTAAATTTTGACATTATTTAGCCCAACTATTTGGAAACCACATTTTGATTTAAACTCTTAGTGTAAGCTAAGAGATATCTTTCATGAAAACCATGGATGTCTTTCTCTGTCTGATTTAAAATTGCTAGTATTGTTGATAATCCACTATATTATAAATAAAATATTTAGAATTTGAACTTACTCTCTTTTGGCTTTCAGATAGTCATATATACAGTATATTGTGCCTAGTTAACTATAATAATAAAATAAAGCGATTTTTCAATTTATATAGAAATATGTAATGACCCCTTCCATTTCCTGTTCATGACATTTTCAAAAAACAAATTGCTTCCTTGTTTCCACTTATTGAATGAGATCTAGAAAAGATATATATTGTAGGAAGAACCCCTTTTCTATGAACTGGAGGTTTTGATCTCAGCCACCCCCACCCCCTCCCACCAATGAATGAAAAGACAAGGATACATGTTTACCAGTTCTGTCTTCCTTCCAGATCATCATTTCTGAAGAAATGTCTCCTGGAGGAATTAGGAATCTTGCTGTATATTTAATGAACAAATCAAAAACCAATACTATATTATTGTGTGTTGGTTGATTTCAATTTTTGATTTCTGTTCATTTTCATGTGACTCTAATTCATGAGCTAGTTCTTTTTTTCCCCTTTAGAATATAAGACCTCCTCTAAAGAGGAGACAAATTGGAATCTCTCATGTTAAGAAAGTTTGCAAAACTTTTTCTTCTACAGTGACTGAACTTTGTTGTATAGGGAATTACCTCAAATCAAAGAGACTATGTCTTGAGTAAATGCTTTTGTCAAGAATCTCCCTGAGTTTCTTAAAGTCTGGGATGACTCTCTTAATAATACACTTTATTTTATAATCCTTTATTGTTGTTCTTCCCAGTAAAATATAGTACAGGTAGTTACTGACTTGCAACATTTTGTTTTGTGATCATTTGAAGTTACAACAGCACTGAAAACAGTGACTTATGACCATTTTTCACACTTATGACCTTTGTAGCATCCCCTTGGTGATGTGATTTCATTTGGATGCTTGACAACTGACTCACATTTATGATGGTTGCAGTGTCCCTGACTCATGTGATCTCCTTTTGCGATCTTCTGACATGCAAAGTCAATTGGGAAACCAGATTCACTTAACAACCGTGTTACTAATTTAACAACTGCAATGATACGCTTAATCAACGTGAAAAAAAAGCAAGAAAAGTTGAAAAATGGGGCAAAATTCACTCAACAAATTTCTCACTGAACAACATAAATTTTGTGCTCAATTGGAGTCATAAATTGAAGACTACCTGTACACTAATTTTAGATTAAGTTTTTTTGAAACAAAATTTATAAGTATTAATAGTTCAACACTTTTTGTTTTAAAAGGAGTGCCATGACTTAGATGGATTTCTACAGTTATATAGGTTTTTACCCCAAAGCCATGTTTTCTCTAATAAAATTTGCTACTTAAGCTGGAGCGAATAATTTTAACATATTTGCTGTCTCAACATTTTTGCTGACTGCTTTCTTTGATTATTTAAAACAAATACATTATGAAAAAAATGTTAGGTGCACTTTGGTACAATCGATACAGAATTGCTATAAAGCAATTTGTCAGGGAACAAAGCTATTTAAAAATAACTATAAACAGAAACCTATCAGGTCCAGAAAATCCTGAATCAAGTTGGCTAAACAAATTCCTATTTCCATCACACTCGTGTTATGTTCAGATGACAGAATTATTTGGTAAGGAAGTTATGGAAGGAAGGAAAGGTAAAGTTTCATTTTACTGGCCTGTTTGTCCTCTGTTTCGGAATAGTTTGAACAGAATACTAAGTCAGTGGTTTTCTCATTACATTGTATGAGTTTTAACTTTTTAGATTAAGCTATATATGGATTTAGAAAAGGCATATTTCAAAGTATCTACCAACACAACCGCTGCCACAACCCCGCAATAATACTTTCCATCTGGTTCCTACTGCATTAAAATAAATGTTTATTTTCCTGAATGGACCTCATGCTCTGATATTTTCCTTACTTCCTAGCTGCCCTTAGTTTTGTATCCCAACATTACAATCATGGCAAAGTGGAAATACTGCAAATCAATAAATGAAAAAGAAAATCAGAGCATATGAGAAGATGAGGATCATACATGTAAAGTCTATTCATGATGGGCCAAGAGTGATTTAGATTGAATGTCAAGTTTGATACCATCTTTTAAGATTTTCAAATCCACCAAAAGCATTTCTTTTTCTTCGCCTTTCTTCTTATTTCCTGTTTCTCAGGAATTGGATGATCAGATGTCTGTCTTTGCAGTGTCACCAAAACAGGGCACTCTTCCACTTGATCCAGTGCTTTCAAAACTTGGTGAAATCTATCTTCTTGTTGCCTGAAGTCATATTCTACGCTATATAATGAAACCAGGAAAAAAATGGTTTTTTGTGAGTTTCGAAGCTAGTTTTGAAGTTAGAAAACAATTAATTTGATGACTGGAAAACATAACTGCAATTTGTATTGTCCGTAGTTCTAAACATGGAAGGTAGAATTGCTTTTCTTTCTGAGAAGAATCAGTAATGGTTCATTTTATACCAATCTACTCACAATTAATGCAAAATTTTTTCCATATTCTAGTAAATATGACAGATTAAAATGACTGCTGTAGTGAAATATTTTAGAAAAATGTAAAAATAAACACTTTAAGATTAATCTTCTATATGCTTTATTTCATGTTAATCAGCAGCATCAAGATTGCTAACCCTTGTTTAAAAATAAAGGAAACAGTTACATAAAATGCATTTTTCTTTTAGGAGTGATGCAATTTTGTTAGAATGTATAATTTTTTTGACAGAACTCAAGACTGATTATTTCCCATGTTGAGATTATATTTTATTTTTAATAAGCACTCTCTTGAAGTATTTTATGCAACTGTAAACAAACGGTAATGTAATCAACAGGTCTTTAACCCCATTAAAGTACTTTTAATTCATTAAACCAAAGCAAATTTATTCCTTTTAAAATATTTTTGTAGCTACATCTTTCTTTTATCTATGTCCAATCCTTACTTGTTAAGAAAGGTATTTTCTCCTAGATTAATCTTAAAAAGGATAGAATATACTTGCTTTCATTAAACTTTTAAATGCTTGTACTTTAAAATTATTTTTTAAATAATCAGTTTCAGAATAATTGGAAACACCCGCTTAGTTGATTAATATTGCAATATGCACCAAAAAGATATAGAAACATTGATTTGGTAGGCTTTCCCCCAAGCTAATACTACAGAATTGTAATATTTTGACTTAATTTAACACATACATTAATTAATAAACCTTGTACTCCAACTTAATAATACCTAAAACACACAAATGCTAGAAACATTCCTTTCATAGAATAGAATCTTTAAGACAAGATGATCTTAATATAAATTGTTAAGAAATGCAACGTATGGAAATTGGAAACTCATGATTTGCTTGTGAGTTTTCCAATAGATGTCTGTGGAGATTCTCAATCATCCAGTCATAGTTGTCCCAGAATTGCTTTTTCCAAAAGACTTTCTTGGTTTTTTTTCTTTTAAAATATTTTGCTTCTTATCCAAGAAGTTTCTTCAGTTCTTACTTAGGGCTTTTCAACAGATTTGACTGGCTATAATAAAAACAGGATAGTAGGGTTATGTAAATCCTTTGATTTATAAATATCTTCTTGCTTCCTACAATAAATATACTTTGTACTTCTTCTTGGAAAAACAAAATAAAAGACACAGTTCAGAAAGAAAACCATTATAAACTCCATGTTATTTCTTTCCTGAATATTGTATTTTCAATAGGATCCAGCATAAAAAAAAGTTTCCACAAAATATCCCAAAGGGCTATTTTCCTTCCTTATAACTAATAATTGAGTTATGAGATTATTATGGATTTGTATTTTCTATTAGTGTTTCTACTTTCTATTCTTATATTATGGGTTACATATGACAATACACAAAATTTGTGTTTATACAATTGAACTTCCCTTTACTCCAAAATATTACTCATAGTGTTTTAGAAGCTCTCCAAATCAATGAAGATGAGATTTAGAAGGAAATACTTGTGAAGGAGATGTGAGGTGCTTGGACAATGGGAACTCTGAGCATAATCCCCTTCCTTGTGGTAAGGCTTAAATTCTTCAATATCTAAGAGATTTAGAGGAAAAAGGCAGAAGTCTTAGCATAGGTGAGTAAACAGTAACTAAGCAAGTAATTTAAACAGCCAGTCAACTGCAAAAGTAACATTAATTAAAAAGCTCTGTTGTGGTATAAATAAGTTGTTAACATTAAAAAAAAAAAAACCTTGAGTGATGGGAAACAACTGTGCCTCACCCCAGAAAGGCAATAAAGAACTAGCATTAATATGAGATTTGCATCCCTGAAGTTCTACACACCATTGATTAGATGTCCTGAGTTCTGTGAGTTATTAGGAGATGCCTCTAGACTGACTGAAGATTTTTTTTGACTTCCAATTTTCCCTTCATACTCTTTTTCTAACTTTGCAGAGTTATCCTGTATCCCATGATCAAAAACAAAGCATAACAATATAGGGACCTTTGTTCTAAGCCAAAATTATGAATTATTTCATAATTCATAATCCTTTAAAATTGTGTCATGTATAAATTTTATTTATAAAATTTATTTGCCACCCATTTTATATCCAATGATTCTGGAGGGCTTACAACATAAAAACAACAAAAACATTAAATCCATTCTAAAAAACACAACAGATAAAAAACACGAACAGTTAAAAGCATGGACAGAAGATGGTAAAGAAGGGTTGCCAGACACACAGGGGTAGGTGAGGTTGAATTTTAATAAGTCAATCACCTCCAGTCTGAAGCTCTCCCATTAGGTCCCAAGGCACCTGACAAGCCAGGTCATAAATTCTTAGAAAACGTAAGGAGGATGGGAGCTAATCTCATCTCCAGAGCTAAGATGTTCCAGAGGGCAGGAGCCACAGCAGAGAAAGCTTTTCTCCTGGATCCCACCAGGTGAAATTCCTTGAGTGATGGCATACGCAGTAAGCCTACCCTGCCAGCACTGGGGTGAGCCAGGGTGAGCCAGTTCCTCAAGTAGACTGGACCCATGCCCTACAGGGCTTTAAGGGTGATGTCCAAAAAATTGGATTGCAACCAGAAGCAGACCAGCAACCAGGGCAGCTAATTGTCATATGATATATGGTACAAAGATGTTTCATAACTTTTGTTTATTTTTTTAGTTAAATCAAAGCTTGCTTTACAACAAAAGTTAAAACTGTTGTATAGTTTAGTTCTCTACCTAGTTTTCTCTTTATCCAGTGAGTGTTCTGCTTCTAAGGCACTACGTTAAAATGATGTACAACTGTAGAAATATATGTGCAAGGTTTAATTAGGAAATTAATCAATTAATACCATAGCAGATTAACTGGTAAGGGACAGTTTTAATTGCTGAGGGCAAATCTAATCACCAGGACTATGATTTAAGGATCCATTTGTTTATTTGCAGGTTCTTTGGCAGTGGTGACCCACATTTAATAAGAAATGAAATAGAAAATAAGAAAGTTAGCCTTTCCTTGAATGAAATGGTAACATTTGTCCATTGAATTAAATCAGAAGTTCTTTTAACTTCCTTCAACAATCCAAAATCTCAGCTGCATTTAGATTTTGTTTATATGCAAATATTATTTATCAAGGAATCAATCTAAAATATATGAGCAACTAAGAATTCTTTAATTATGTGACAGTCCTAGTAGCAATAAATTGGATAGGATTGTTAATCTTCTATTCTCCTCTTTTGGCAAGTTGTAGATTAGTTTAATTATGATTAGTACTTCCATTATAAAGGGAATGAGTGTGCACAAAATCTTTTAATAAAGCAACCTTTTCTAACCAGAGTTGGAAAATTGAAAGACCCACATTTTTGGTTGGATTATCAGCAAGACCAAAGCACTTTTTAACATCTGGTATAAAAGGTGAAGCTATTTTAAAGACTGAGATGGATTCACCATTGTCAAAATACCTACCCACCCTACTTACATTAGAAGTATAAGATCCAAGAACATGAAGTAGTTGTAATGTGCCATTTATTTTATTTATTTATTAATCATATTTACATAGCTCCCCATCTCATAGTAAAGCCATTCTTGGTGGATTATAATATTTCATTACGTTAGGAGAGCCAGTTTGAGTCTGAGCCAGTGCTTAAGGTATCAAGCTAAAAATTGGGAGATTGTAGTTCTAGTTATGCCTTAGCTGTGAAAGTCAGCTGGGTGACTTTGCGCTAGTTGCTCTCTAAGCCAAACCCACCTCGCAGGTTTTTGCTGTGAAAAAATATGAGGACAAAGGAGTATTATCTAAGATTGCTGTCTTCAATTTTTATTAAAATAATATTTATAAATTTATAAAAACAGTATTTATAAAAAATAATAAATTAATAAAAGTTTGAAATGAGTTAGGATGACTGTTGATTCTTCTGGCCAATTTTCTAGATGGCCCAGATGACATATTATAAGTTGTTTTATTATGGAACAGTTTTATTATTAGTTTATGGGAAATATTGCATGATTGGGAGTTGTATGCCAAAAGAAAATGTTCCTTGACATAGAGAACACTGATAAAGGATATTGATGTGGGAAGTTAATGATAGGATTAAGGTTGGGCTTTCCAGAATTTACTATTTTTCATCACTGGTTTATTCATAGCTTACATTGAAGGTAATATAATAAAAATTAAAACATACATTGTGTGATTAAAATGCTGACAAATAACCATTAAATTCCCCCAGCTCAAAGAACAACACAAGTGAAAAGAATAACAAAATAAAATATGGCACAGAGTTTAAATATCCTGTTTGTACCAGAGCAACCAAGAAATATGTTCAAGGATGATTTCCCAGTGTGAATAAATCAGTGTAATAAACTAAGAATGGCAGTGGCAGTTTGGAATTCCAAGGAATTATAAGGAATTATAATGAAAAGCAAAAGCAGTGGAATGTATGCTTTATTGATGGGCATAATACATCTAATGCTACTAGTTACTTTCTCATTGCCATTTTATTGTATGAAGGCAAAGTAAAAAGGCTGCAGATAAATACCTTTTTAGTTCTATCTGTCTGAGTGTTTTCTTTCTCAAGAGTAGCACTACTGAAGGCCCCATTCCATTTAATGGAACAATTTAGAATACATATGCTTAAGATTGCATTTAACAAGCAACAATTCTGTATCTTCTGGGAATAAACCTCATTGGATCTAAGCCCCACTGAACTTAATGAGATTTACTTTTCAGCTGATATGTATAGAATTGCACTGTAAGTATATTTGAAGCCAAGGAATCTTTGCTCAAAAAAGCAGAATAATTGTAATAATGTAATGTTCAAACACATGCTGTAAATATGTTATATAGATCTTCATACTGAATACAGCTTTGCTGTTAAGGGAGATTTTGCATTGGCTCTGATACAGTTGTTTGGCATAACCTTTTTGTTGCATTTTAATTAAAAGAGGTTATGCTGCTGCTGCTGGCAGATTTTTCATTGTGACTTTATTGTTTATTAAATTGTATATTTCAGGATGGTCTTAAAATAGCCTCCTATTGTATGACTTTAAAATGCAAAAATAAACCAATTATCTGTATGAAACATTTCCATTTTAAGAGGTAGCCTTGGCATTCCTTGTGGGTCAGCTTTGTCCATGTATAAAAATGTTCTTATTGTCACTGTTGTTGTTTTGTTGCTTTTATTCAATGAACCATTACCTTTGAGTTTTGTTTTGTATATTGCCCCAGTTGTAAGTGATAATGGGTGATCCAAGGCTAGATGGTGTTTCTCATTATATATGTCCATATAATAAACTATGAGATTCATTGTGTGCATTGTGTTTGGTAAATTTTTAATTTGAAGTTACTAAATTTATAATATAATTAGCAACATTGGACATTTTTGTAGAAGGCTCTTTAGATTACCCAATGTAAACTATCAATGCTTCTTTTTAAAATTAGATTTCCATTGAGAATCTTTAAACCCTAATATTTTATTTGTTAGAACAACATAATCTAAGGGATACTGTCTCATACTGTTAGTCTGATATGTTGGGATGTTGGGACATAAAAGTCCCAAATTAGAACAAGAATCAAATCTTCCTCTTGATGAAAGAACAGTGTTGGGTGCTGAGCTTGAATGATGCAGTTAAAAATTCAGAGCAGCATGAAATAAGGAACAATATTTGAAATTCAAATTTTAAAAATCTCCAAAAGTTATTCACCAAATTCTAACTTTTAGTATGATAGAACATAGCCCAGCATGTTTAATGATCTGATGCAGAGAAAACCAAATTCTGTTTCGCTTTTAATCATGACACACTCTCTGCCTAATTTTTTTTATATCCCCAATATACCATCATTATAAACTACAAAAGAGCATGTCTCTCTAAATCAACAGTGTATATTATCCACTATGCATTGGGTATACTGAGAAATTCATGAGACTATTAAAGTAATAAATATGGGACTTTCTGAATATATATGAACATTCAAATTGCAATATATACCAGAATTCAGAAAGCTGAAACCCAGATTTAAAATTAATGCAGAAATGTTCCTCCTTTCCCTCAGAGTCAGTCTCCACCAGGGGCATGACAGCATGTGGTTGTGGAGTTCAGGTTGCTATTCCTGTTTTTCTGATAGAAAAGCATTGTGAACCCACAATTTAATTTAGGATCTAGAAATCTGAGAAATGGTGAACTAGGTTTTCACTTTGAGGTAATTTAAAAAGTGGTAAATTTCAGGAAAAGGATCTCTTCTTGTATTTACATTTGCTTTAATCTTAACTAATCATGTCTTTTCTCTGTATATTTATTGGGTTAATGTAATCTGAATACTGCTGGCTATTAAATATCTACAGAAACAAACATACACACACTGAGCACAATTTCTTAATTAAAAATGTGCCCAAGCCAACTTTTCTGCTTCCTACTAATATTATATTTAACATCCTTAACAATTCTTACTTGCTGCCCCTCCGAAGCTAATTAGATGGCAAATTCTCCCTTATGTTTATGGTAAGCACAATTGCAAGTCTTAAGGGTATTTTCTTTCTCTTTTCATGAATGTGATTCAACAGAAAACTATATGCTGGTTTTGTTCCAATGGAAATATTGACCTTGTAATTTCAAAATGGTACAGAGAGAATTTAACTAGATGAATCATGTTAACATCAATCCAAAGTTAAATAATAAAGAGATACCTAATTATTTTTGTAGGATTTTGTGCCTGTTAAATAACTTCGGATGAAATCCTCGGGATGTTTATTTATTGCTAAGATTTGCTTCCTGCTCCCAAAATTACCAGCTTAATCTACCCATTACACACAGAAGCATAACAGTTCTGAAGGATTTTTTTTTTTTGAAAAAACACACACCTATGCTTGGATTTGTCAGGCGTCCCCAGGAACCGAGAAAAAGGTTCATCTTGTAGAGGAGATGGGCAGCATTAAAAATGTAATAAACAACTGTTTAAAAAACATGAGTTACTTCTGAATAGCATTTAATATTTATTTATTGTTTCTTACTTGTAGATGATCTTGCCAAATGAAAGCAACTATTTGCATAATTACAGATATACTCTGAGAATTGCTAGACTGGAACAAACCTTTGGGAGGAATCCCTACCAGTCTTTTCAAGCTCTGCTGCCACTTTGCCTTCTGGAATATAGCCCCTCCCTCTCAGGAATCCAGACCACATTCCACCACAGGGCTGTTACTACAGCCAGCAATAAAATTTAAAATATAAAGCAAGGTTTTCTCAATCGTGTTATAGAATATTTTCCTTCAGTTGCCACCTTTTGGGACATCTATTGTAGTAGTTTAGTAACCATGATTCATTATACCCCCTATACAACATGTGGAGAAAAAGTCAAGATGGCAATTGCAACAGTGTGATGGAAATCATGCTAATTTTTATATGTATTGAATCTCCATGGTTACCCTCTTGATTCTTTGACCATACCTTGCAGACATCCTTGATTGATTAGTCAAATAAATATATTTAAATGAAGCAGTTCTTTCTCTTAAACTATAAATATCTCACATGTTCAGCCAGTTTTGCTGTTTGATCAACTTGTTTATGTATGGAATGAATGAGGTCACCAATATATCTGAGAGGCTGTTCTAAGGTTAAAGAAAAAGAAAAGAAAACCTCTTAAGGAATTTCCATGAGAGAAACATCCCTTAATTTGCTATTTGTGCAACCCAAACTCAGATAATTAAGTCTGAGTTAAGATAATTAAATTTGCTAGTCAAATGTCATACCGCAAATATAGACTGAGACTTTTCAATCTATCTTCATGGTATGACAGTTTGGCTAGCCTTTGTTAATTAGGGTTATAGTAGTGTTATGCACATTTTTGGTTATATTTGTTTATTTGAACTACATTTTGTAAACAAACAAATGTAAGTAATCAGCATCCATTCTTGATTGCTTCCTTTAAAAAACTTCCTAGTTTGATTATCTCCTTTTGAAGCATTTACTCCAGAAGAAAGAATTAACAATCTACATTTACTTATTATTTGCAGACTGAAGCTTGCAATATCACCTTTTTGGGTTACTAAATAACTGCTGTCACAACAGAACACAAATTCTCCCAGTAATCATTGAACATGTGATTTAAAATTAACCTAAATGGTACCAACTATCTGGCTGACCTGTAAGCCTAATGAGGAGAAGCAGCATAAATCGTTCGGGACAATAAAGAAGATAATTAAAAACACAGGGAGTCTCAGATAGGAATGGACCAATCACTTTAATGAAAGTTGGTTTTTGCTCTAGAATATTTTCCGTGCTATAAATGAGAAACCAAATGAACCAGGAAAAGCCTTGGATTAATTTTCAGGGTTGACAGATTTTGGAGCAATAGTATTTTTCCTATATAGATTTTTATTTTAAAGAGAAAGCATCAAGTGCACATATAACGTTCTCCTACATGATGTTAATGCTGTCAGAGTAAGGTAACTAAAGCAAAGTTCAGTGGGGATAAAATGCCAGGGCTATCAATCATAACCAAAATATTTTCCAATACTGCAGATATATACATATTTTAGATGGAGATATTGTGATTTTTTTCATTATGACTTACAAAACAATTGCAGAAGGAGGATAATATATAATCTATAATTGTTAAGAAGTGATGGCGATCAATAATAGTTTTGGTCACCACACTATAAAAAAGATGTTGAGACTCTAGAAAAAGTGCAGAGAACAGCAACCAAAATGGTTAGGGGACTAGAGGCTAAAACATACAATGAAGGGTTGCAAGTACTCGGTAGGGCTAGTTTAATGAAGAGAAGGACCAGGGGAGACATGATAGCAGTGTTTCAGTATTTGAGTGGCTGCCACAGAAGGGAGGGAGTCAAGCTATTTTCCAAGGCACCTGAAGGCCAGACAAGGAATAATGGATGGAAACTGATCAAGAAGAGATTCAATCTAGAAGTAAGGAGAAATTTTCTGACAGTGAGAACAATCAACCAATGGAACAGATTGGCTTTGGAGGTAGTGGGAGCTTCATCACTGGAAGCTTTTAACAAGAGATTGGACTGCCATCTGTCAGAAATGGTGTAGGGTCTCCTGCTAGGGTGTGGGGGTTGGACTAGAAGATGACCTACAAGGTCCCTTTCAACTCTGTTAATCTGTTAATAACAAAGTAGCAATTAGCTAAATTTTCACTCAAAATTGCAGGCAATGGGGAATTGTTAGCTGAAATAAGTATTCAAATTTAAAAACTACACAGATTTATTTTACCCACGTAAGCAAGGAAAAGTAATAATCATGCTGCAGAATGCAATAATTCAGTCTATTTCTTCAGCAAAGAGAATAATATATTAATGCAAATAATAATTTAAAGTTAAAAATGAAAAGTGTAGGATGGCATGAACAGGTGGATAAGGAGCGATTAAATAGACCATGAGGACAAATTTAGTGGATTTAGAACAGAGAGCAAGACTTATTAATTATCGTTTCAAAGGAAAAGGGAGGACAGGCTTCAATCTGTAAACAATTAAAGAAACATACTTCACAGTGATTGTGAATCAAAATATGAATTCTTTATTTAGACACAGTCTAATAATATGGTATACACTAGAAATTAGGAAAGGCTAGTTCAGATAGTAATTATATTCTTAATCTTCAGTGCCACTAGTCCAGAAAATATGTGCTGATGTGTATATGTAGAACTATGGATAAAAATGCTTTGTTCATCTTTGATCTCCTTCCTTCAGTTAGTAGTTCATGCATGTTCTGGAAAATTCTGGAATGCTCTTTTTCTCCTTTGTATACTATGCAGTCTGGCCATTCTGATAGAGATCCAGCAGTTTTATGAAGTTAATTCTCTGGCCTGGAAGAAATGTGTGGTGGAGATTATGGGCTCTAGACTCATTTCATTATTTCATTAAGAATGCAGAATAACTTCTGCAATAGTCCTATCATTTCAGTCGCAAAGGTGAGCAAAACCAAAGCAGGATAAGAGAAATAGTGAATGCAGATAAAAAGTAGGAAGGAAAAAAATCATGAAACCTAGAAGATTCTGAATGGATAATTAGACAGTTACAACAAATTTCAGGCAGCCAGAGACAAAATAAAGTTATGGATAAACTAAATCTTTGAAGTCATGCTTGTTTTACAACTTCTGGTTGGATGTAAAGCAGAAAAAAAATGTTGACTCTTCTAAACATCAAACTTAAGAGCCTTGATTCCTGAAGAGCTCACAATGCATATGGAAAATATGATAAGGGTGTACTTTCACACAGATATCATTGTATAGAACAATGGGCCTATCTTCAGGGACCTTTCCCAGTGCCTGAACTCTATGGGGATCTGGATGGAGGGAAATGCTTTGGCTCAACCCTGGTAAAGCTAAATAGCTCTAGGTTTTAAAAGCCTCTTGTTCTGGGAAGCTTATTCATGTTTAACTCTGCCTGGGGGCATATATCACCAATCAGAGCTGATTTGCAATTTGGGGTCATCTTGGACTCATGGCTCCTGCTCTTTTACTTTTTTGATCCAGTACCAACAGCTTTTGTTGACTTTTTTTTCATTGTCTTTTTAATATATGATGGTATTATAGATAAATAAATCCAGACTTAATGCAGTGTCTTTGATTTTATTACTCTCAGTTCACTTATGTCACTTCAATGTTAAGTGTTTGGCTCATTTAGTATCAATCCAAGGTTCATAACATCCTGAATTTTTATGCAACTGATTTTGATTTTCTTCCAATGTATATACAACCCCTGAGTTTATTATAATTACCGGTATTTCCTCTCATTTTATCCCAACATATTTTTCTTCCAAGATGTTTATGTCTCAGCATAGACATTTAATGCAATGTTTTGATATATTTTTGTTTCACTACATATATTTTATTTGCTTCCTAAATTCTGAGCTATTTTCTTCCAGATGGCTTCAATGGCATCCATTGTTTACTCTCAGCCAGGGGTTAACTGTGATAGCTTTCAACTTCAAAGCTTTTGTTTCAGCTTTAGGATTATACCATTTAGTTTCAGACCTTTATTAACAACTTCACTTTATCTGTGTCTTTCTATTTCAGGATATTTTATTTTTTCTCTTAAATCTAAAATGCCTTTCATTTTTCTTTCTCTAAAAAGATTTATTTAGAGATGGTTCCTCTAAAAGATCTGGCTTGTGAGGCACAAAGAGTCATGTTTGTGTGTACACATGCATGCATGGACAAAGAAAGATTTTTTTTAAAAAAATGATTTTTTTTATAATCAGAAACAAAAGCCAACTAAAGATGACAATAAACAATAAAATAAATGTAACATGCACACGTGCTTATCTTTGTCATTTCTTTTCTTATTGAAGTTGTTTATTTTTCATACACCTTTCACCGATTGTTTGTAGTTTGTTTGGAAAAGAGTTATTTCAATGTTTTTTTAAAAAATCATAATAATCTCAAATCAGCTGTCATTTTCCCAATGCTACGATTATTAGCTGGGTTATCTAAAGTTTCTTGCCATTATTTTTTTTAATGGACATTTCCATATTGGGTTTTTTTCTCTAATTTCTCATTACCATTCATTTTTCAGTTTAAGTTTTTAGAAATAAAGATTTTTACATCATTTATGCCTGTTTTTCCCGTTAGATCACATTTGCAAGTCTCCAGGTCACATTTACAAATCTCTTGACCTAAAGGCTGCGGACCTTCTCTTTATGGCCATTTATACATATCAGATTTATTATTATTCATAAATAACTGAGAGGTTTACATTAGTGAACCTACTCTATTAAATGTAAGTAATATAAAATATTGTAATATAATATTAATATAATAATAATATTTTAATAATATTAAAAATAATAGAATATAATATTAAATGTAAGAATATAAAATAGAAAGTAGTAGAAAGCAGTGTTGTTTCAAAAGTTATTTAATAATGAAACACATTTTTCATTAAATATAAGTCTTATGAAATTAATTTTATAAACAGATATTGACTTATCTTGACTATAGACTAAATATGAAAATAAGAACTGTATAATAAAGTAATATCATCTCTTTATCTTCAATATTGGATTTTTAAACATTATCTTTAAAATTACTATGCTAATATTGTGTAGAGAGAACATTGGTTGTATTTTAAAACATTGACAGAAAGCTGAATAATGATCTAGTATTACAGAAATTAGTTCAATTTATATTCATATTCATATTCAAATACTCCTTTGTCTCTGTAGAACACACTACAAGCCAAGATTTTAAGCATCTTCTGGTAGGTTGAAGTAAACTACAATTTGATATTGCACCAAAAAGGACAAATTGTCTAATTTAAATTATCTTTAATTTAAACAACAAGCCTATATAGAAATGCTGGTTTCTGATACTATTTTTCAACAAAACACAATTTAACTTATCTCTTTTTTTTCCATTTTATTCAGATGTATGAAACAAACTGTGGCCAGATTAATCCACATCTTAAAAACTCAAGTCTAAATATGTTCCAAAGGAATAAAAGTTTGGATGGTATCTTTAAGACTTGTGTTTTAAAAAGTATTGAAACACTAAATATGCTTAGCATTATATCAAAATTGTATCATTAAACTTAAAATTCCTATGATATACAGGTATATAATATTATGTATATGAAAGCTATCCAGATTATTTTGTTTTACAATTATTGAGGCTTGGTAGGATTAACACTATAAGACACCTAGTTTTGTAACTGTCATATGAACTGGTTGAAAAGAATTGTTTCTACTCAGTTCAACTAATTAAGGTCAACCAAAGAAGAATCATCTTCTTGAAGTTCAACCAAGCATCTACTGAATAATGTTGCTTTGATTTGCTTGAACCTAGATGCTGGTTGGGTAGATCCTTGGGAATTGATTGAAGTACAGTCTTGCTTAATTATCTGAGAAGAGTTTTAACCTGTTGGACTTGAGGAAATGGACAGGATCATTAAGGCTATGAGTTCTATCATCTGCATTTTAAAATCCATATTCCTCCTGGTTAATACGTCCTAGGAGGTGCCACGTGATTGGATCCAGTTGGATCCAAGCTGTAATAAATGCTTCTTTGTGGAAAGGGAAGGTTTCACCTGCTTTGAAAGAGGCAGTGGACTGTTACTCCTGAAGAAGTCACGCCTGGATTCAATATTACTGGACAATTTTTGCCCAAATCTCAATCTTCCATTTTACAGTGAAGGTTTCTGAAAGGATAGATGGTTTCCAGCTGCAAAGGCACCTGAAGGAAATAGATTATTTGGACACTTTGTATTCTGGTTTCAGGTGGTTGTAGCATTGAGACAGCATTGCTTGTGATGGGGATGAATGTAGGAGTGGTCAGTATGGCATATCTGGAATTTTCATTGGTATTTAATACAATTGCATATTAGAGAATTATTGAATGCTGGTATCCTTCTGGAGCAGTGTCTAAGACTAGAAATTGGAAACACAGCTTTACATATGTTTTTCCTCCTTCCTTGGGACCAGTTCTAGTTGGTGTTGTACAGGAATTGGTCTGATACTAGATTGCTGCTATATTGGCGGGAGGGGTGGTTTCAGAATTTGTCTTTCTCTTCACTCCAATTTAGCAACCAGACAAAGCTGCAGGGTGAAGTCATAATTGCCACAAAGTGAAGTATCATTAGTATGCTGATATATCCAGCTTTACGTGTGTGTTCCAGGCTGTACAAGTGAGGCTATACATGTGCTTATCCAATGCCTGGGAGCTGCAAGGGTCTGTATGAAGAAGAACAGATTGAAAATTAACTCTAACAAGTGAGTTCTTGGTTTGAAGCCCACTAGCTTTGGAGCAATTCCTCTAATAACTTTAGAAAGGATAATACTCCCCAAGACACCACATTCTGACACATCATTCCTGCTCTGCAAATAAGGGACCACTGACTGTGACTAGGAGAGCAATGCTGTGCACCAATTACACCTGTTTCTACACTATTAAGTTCTGCTTTCAATTGCTCACAACTTAGTCACTTCTTGTCAGGATTACTGCAATGCATTCTACATTGGACTGCCTTTCAAAAGTGTTTGGGAGAGTCAACTGGTCCAGAATGCAATAGCACACAGAGTATTGAGTAAACCAAAGTGAATTATGTAGCACCTCCTTGCTAAAGTTAATAGTTCTCACCTTTAAAGCCATACTTAACAAAAGACAAGGTTACTTGTGGACCATCTGTTTCCCCTTGTTTCTGAGGAATAAATCTGACAAATAGATCTGACAAATAAACATGTTTTGGTTACTCCCAGTGAAATAGTGCATTTTTGTTGGACCCAAAACACATGCTTTCTTTGTTGTGATGCCTGCCCTATGTTTAGTCTTACTCTGGTGATCTAGGTAGTTCTAACTTTGTTGTTTTTCTGGAAACCTATAAAACTTTCCAGATAAAATAGTTTATTTGTAGAGTCTGATACAGGCAAGTCTGCTAATGAAGTTAATTGGTGAGAAACTTTAGCTTTTGTATTTTGTATCCTGAATTATTATTTATGTTTTAAATTGTATTAAGCAATGTTAATTGCTTAATCAGAAGGCAACTGGACTTTCTTGTTTTTGTTTTTTTTTTTGAAGACATTTCGCTTCTTACCAAGGGTAAAAACAAGAAAGTCCACTTGCTTCCTGAAAAAGCACCTTTGGGACAACCATGACCTGTATGACTGAGAATCTCTACAGACTGTTAATTGCTTAAGATGTATGACCATACAAAAGAGAGAGAGAGAGAGAGAGATAATCCTTTCACATCTGTCTGACATCATACTGATCCAGAGTTGGCACCACAGTTCTATATCTACATTTTGTGCCTATTCCAAGTGTTTAAACTGAGTCAGTAAAACTTTTAACTGTGCGAGGGCAAAGTAGAAAATTCTGCAAGAACCAGCCTACACTGTATATTCCTGTACCATACAGTGGGTGGTTTCCCATTGTTGGGAAACTTTTTCCATGTCCTCAGTACTTTGTCTTCCCTTCTGAAATTAAAACATCATGGTGTTTTGTCACCATTTCAGAAGATTGAACATTAGCACTGAACAGCTTTTTGCAGCTGCAAACAGACACAATGAGGCATGTCATGTACTGAATATTAATATATGTACTCTCCCATTGGTCAAATCATGAATCCTTTGTGTGACAAAGATGACAACAGTGGGACAGTTGTCTGGGCTATACGAAAATGTTTCTGAAGCGTTTGTGGGAAAATGAAACCAGTAATTGTGTGGATATGCCACCTAAATAGATAGCTATCACTAACTTCTGTGAAGTCATATTGTATCAGTTGCTGTTATTAAAAGTACTTTCATCTGTCCTCAAACTGGATCCTTGGGTGAATTTTTACACTGAATAGCATTTGCAATTTATGTAACTAAAGATGATTTTACTTCAATAGAGCCTAGTTACTTCTTTGTTCACTGACAGTTTTACATCCATATGAAATGCAAATGTGAGATTAAAAAAGAACTGGGTTCTGAGCAGGCAAAGGGTCTATTAAAGCCAAAACTGATAGATGTTAACCACACAAACATTAGTTTCTAACCCACAATATTGGCAGCCATCAGTGGTGGGATTCAATTTTTTTTACTACCGGTTTTGTGGGCATGGCTTGGTGGGCATACTGTACAATCTCCAGTCAGAGGTGGTATTTGCTGGTTCTCTGAACTACTCAAAATTTCTGCTACTGGTTCTCCAGAACTGGTCAGAACCTACTGAATACCACCTCTGGCAACCATGTTATTCAAAGCCAGCAAAGTACCTTGAGTAGCTCAGGTTCTCCCAGATACCTCAGGACATTTAAACTCATCCAATTTAATATTCTTCCTTCAGGGGTAGTAAAAGGCAGATTCAAAAATATCTCTTAAAGTAATAGAAGCTGTCCTTGTGCCTCAGCGGCAATGAAACACTCTACCCTCATACTTTTTATAAAGATAATCATAACAATATATTGATCCTGATGAGGAAAGTTATATCTATATTAGTACTTCTGAACAACCAAGAATGAAACATTATATACTAATATGCTACTCTGTAAGTTCCTCTGCCAGTTTATAGCCAGGTAGTTTATGGTTGTGCTTGTGCTAGATATTACGCTATGACTCCTACTCAGGGACTCTTTTATTGTAAATTATATGTGCCTTTCAGCTGTTTTCATGAATTTTAGTTAGTAAATGTAATGTTCTGTCTATTTATGTGACTATGAATTTCTTCTGTGGATACATGGGGTATCTAAATGTGAGGAATATTTAATCTGGCATTTTATGATTTTTTTCAGCATTTAGATCTATGTATGTACAACTAAAGAAAATTAGGAGTTTCCTAACATGCCTGAGATTCTTATTCCCATGTATGTCATTTCTATATTGATCCTTTTCTTCGAAAGGAAATTTGAGATTAGCATAAAAAGATAAAGGATCAGGTGATGCTTGTTGCCTTAGTTTAGCAATAATCAGTTGCTTTGGAAAAAGGATGCGTGGTTCTAAAGAGTGAATCTGAAATACAGTGCACAGCTAGGTTAAACAATTATATTTTTGCACTCAGAACAGAAACACACTGCATATATATATTTGTGTGTATATGTTCTCAAATAAACTGGCACAGAAACCACTGTCAGATACTGACACTGTCAGTGGTTACTCTTGTCAGATATATTAATTCAAGTGGAATTCCAGAGTGAGTTCAACATGCAAAGTGATAGATCTTCTTTCTTTCCTAACATACAGAACTTTTCTATCAAAAAGGGTTTTCACTTATTACCTGATTTTTGATGATCAGTGAATTATTTGTCCATGTAGTTTGTTCCTGCATTCATATTAGCAACATGGCATTAGTAATTTCAGAATCAGGTAATTGAAGAAAATTTAACCATAGAATAGTTATAGCAGCTTCACAACATATATGCTTCCTTAATGAATTTTTAATTCTTAAGATGCATTTTATATTGCAATTTAAGTATTAATTTATATATCAAAGCAAAGTATGTTCTCTATTGCGATGGTGGTACATTTTAAAAAATGGCCATCTGAGAGCCAAGTGAAGAAGCATCTCATATAGAATGGCTAAATTTGACAGAGAACTTAAAGCTCAGTTATCAGAGCATTCCCATGGGGGCAAAGACAGAATCAGATTGATGAAAGTAAAGGTGTTACGATTTGAGTCCCTGTCCTTTTTACATCCCAAAGTTGTACTCAGGCCCCAGAAAGGGAGGGGCTTGCAGCACAATGATGAGTTCAGTCTTGTATGTTCTGTTACTTAAATACATGAGACTACAGTCCTAATCTCACAATTTCTCATTAATAATTCAAATAAATTTATCCTATTACTCTGATATTTTCCTTATGAATATATGTCAAGCAGAGGTAGTATTTCAGCAGGTTCTGACCAGTTCTGGAGAACCGGTAGCGGAAATTTTGAATAGTTCGGAGAACTGGCAAATGCCACCTCTATCTGGAGATTTTCCAGTATCTCTGCCACACTCACCAAGCCACGCCCACAGAACTGGTGGTAAAAATTTTTGAATCCCACCACTGATGTCAAGGCAGAGGGGGTGGAGCAGGGCTACAGCATGTCCTTCTAAATTTATAGTGCATTTTTATCATTGAAAGGACATTTGGGAGAAGAACAATAAAAGTTTGACTACATCTCTGGCATTTCTCCTATGTGGCTATCATTTTTTAATCCTAGAAATATTATCTATACTTAAAGTTTATCACTTGTGCTTATGATGTAGTATCTTTCCAAAAAGGTATTTCAGGGAAAATGATGGCTCTTTGATATTCATCAACAGCTAACAATCACAAATGACAACAACATCACCACTCTCTGGACAAACTGGATTTTAACAAGCTTCCTTCAAGGCAACTAGCCTTCCTTTAAAGAAGAATTAATCATTTTCCATGCCCAGCAACTCACCTGCCCAAGAGAACAGAAATAACTAGGAGAGTTTGGGATTAATATCCCTTTTCAGGATGGTTTTTAAAAATCAGTAATCTTTGATTTTTATTGACTTTAATCCTGTAAACCATCCAAGATACTTTGGCAAATGGGCTCTCTTAAACTCTCCTAAATAAACATGAAAGAATACCTTTTAAATTTAATCAGAGACTACAGATCAAAAGGAAACCTAGATAGTATTATAAGGCACCTTAATTTTTATTATGCTAAATCTGTTTGATAGTTTAATGTGCATTGATGCACTCCAAATTTATTGGACTAGACTCTCGTTCAGTCTAATTGTGCAAGGGTAGTTTAATTAATGTAACTGATGTGAAAAATATCCTGCAGTTAATTTTTGTCTAGAGTTTACTTTGCTTTACTTTAAATTTCCACCTAGTCTGCCTTTTTTTCAATAGTGTCTAACCAGTCACTATCAATTTATTTGTGTAATTACTTCCTTTTTAGTTTTAACCACCAATGTACGAATTGATCTGCCCTTTATTCCATTAATTTCCTTAACAATGTGTGAAACTTTGTGAAAGACACAGTTGGTTTGGATTCACTAGGCCAACTCTGCCTTTGTCGAGAATTGCCAAATTGTGGAATTATAAGGTTATTATGTATACATTTCTATAATTATAAATTCTGTTAGAAGAATGGCCATGCTTAAACTTCAGCTTTCCCTAACTGACTGTTGTCAGAGAGATAAAAAGCAATTTTGTGGATTCTTTTATTTGTTCAATATTGGCATGATGCTAGTTAATTGCCAATCTTCTCATACAGAAATTAACATACATTATCTTTTTCTGGAAATTTTCATTTGATTTATTTAAGAATCAAATGAATTTTGAAACACCATAATCACAAAATATACAAGTAGGTATGTTTAAATTTGGTTGCAAAATCCAACATTTTTAGATACCACAATTAGTCTTACATGAAGATAAGGAAAACAGCAAAGACAAGGTTTTGTCTATTCCAATCATACAACCTCCATCTGTGTATTTTCTGATACTAAATAGAGCAAAGACTCTATTTAGCAGAGGCTTTGATACCCGAGATTTAATTTACAGAGCTTTAAATTACTAAGTGGCTAGATTCATATAGCATGAACAAACTGAAAGTTGGTTGGTTTTGACTTTGCCAACTGTGCCTTTATTATTGAGCACATAGTTAAGGAAACACAGTTTTTAATAAGTTGTGTGAACCCTGTCCTCGAATTGCTAAAGAAGAGTCAAATAAGTCTTTAGTGGAACTGACCTTTTCCACAGTATTATTTTGTTTTAGCAATTGTAATTCAAAAATATTATTTATATGAAATGGTCTGAAGGTTTCCCTTAATGTTTTAAATCAGCAGCTCCTTTTTAAAAATGTCTTATAAATTTTTTTTTCTATTTCTTTTCCCCCTCCCCTAAGTTTTGTCCACACTATAATTATGTGAAATCAATGGCACTTAATCACTGCCTTCAGCCACAACCAGCTTGCATCATTTGCACCCTTTAAGATTGTAGCACAATACCCATGAATGGAATACTTAATAATAGAGCATCTTGAAACAGATACATACAATTACCCATTGATAGGAGATACCTGTAAATGATACATGCGGTGTTCTGGCAAGTGCTGCAATTGTTGAGATCTTGGCCAGTGCGATAGAAGTTCCGTCTGCAATAAACAATAGCTGCTATGATTTATTTATCAAATCAGCAACTCTATATTTATTTCCTTGATACTCTATGCTCATTTTCTTCTATAAATATTAAATTTATCATAAGGATTTTGGTTTTAGTTTGACAAAGGTTAATTGCAAGTCTAATTTTGATGGGAATAAGCTCACAAAATTAATTGGGAATATCTTCCTGTTATTTGTTATCATTTGCCAGGGTAGTGGATTCAGATGGTCATTTTCATTAGCATGGAAGAAGTCTCGACCTACTCTTAAAATACATCTGATGGGAAAGAGCTAGCTATTAGCCAATTATCTTTTTGTAGTGCAGGTAGTCCTCGACTTATAACACTTCATTTAGTGACCGTTCAAAGTTAAAACAGCACTGAAAAAAGTGACTTATGCCTGTTTTTCACACTTATGACAATTGCAGCATTCCTGTGGTCATGCGATCAAAATTTAAAGGCTTGGCAACTGACCCATATTTATGATGGTTGCAGTGTCCTGAGGTCATGTCATCATCTTTTGCAACCTTTTGACAAGCAAAGTCCACGAGGGAAGCCCTATTCACTTCAACAACTGTGTTACTAATTTAACAACTGCAGTGATTCACTGTGGCAAGATAGGTTGTAAAATGGGGCAAAATTCACTGAACAACTGTCCTGCTTAGCAACAGAAATTTTGGGCTCAGTTGTGGTTGTAAGTCAAGGACTAGTTGTACTAACTGGAATAAAGTGCAGATAATATTATGGAATTGTCATTTGGAACAGTTGAGATGCTTCAAGCACAAATGCACTAATTTACTGATTTGTTTATTATTCATTTATGCTCATCAAATGATTTAGAGTGGCTGCTTTGCTTTGAGAAGTGGCTGGTTCTCTGATGGTATTTGTTTAGCACAACTCTCAGTAGACATTGTGACTGTGAATGTCTGCATATATGTTGAGCTAAAAATAAGCTTTTGAAATTTATATGAAGCACAGATTAATAGTGATAATTCCAAAAAACACTTAGAGGGATGCTACAGATCCATGGGTTTCTTCTGCTTATGCATTTGCTACATCATTTTCTGCACTATAATCTTCCTAATTCATACAATTTTTATTCTGGAACATGAATAAACATCTTAATTTTTTCCAAGATGGTACATAAAATAAAAATAAAATATTTATATTTTAGTAATATATTTGCTGCTGATGGACCATATTATTACAAGTAGACATTATTTTAGGGAATAATCAAGGCTGAGCTTGGCATATATCCATCAAGATCAAGAATCACAGCAATAGCAATAGCACTTAGACTTATATACCACTTCACAGTGCTTTACAGCAGTGGTGGGATTCAAATTTTTTTACTGCCAGTTTTGTGGGCATGCCTTGTGGGCGTGGCAGGGGAAGGATACTGTAAAATCTCCAGTCAGAGGTGGTATTTGCTGGTTCTCCAAAGTACTCAAAATTTCCGCTACTGGTTCTTCAGAACTGGTCAGGACTTGCTGAATACGACCTCTGCTTTACAGACCTTTCTAAGCAGTTTACATAGTCAGTATATTGCTCTCAATAATCTGGATCACCATTTTACCAACCTTGAAAGGATGGAAGGATGAGTCACCCTTGAGCTGGTGAGACTCAACTGCCAAACCACAGTCAGCCAGCAGTCAGCAGGAACAGCCTGCAGTACTGCATTCTAACCACTGCACCACCATGGCTCATCATCATGGGAGAAAGGCAGTAACCCAGTCCTCTTTACAAAGAAATGACCTCCATGTGAGACTCTAGTGGGATTCTTGGCCTGAAGAATAATAATTAACCAGGAGTTTTTGACTGATTATTCAGCCGCAAATGAATTTCTGACTGCTTTCTGAGGGACTCATCTTATTCCTTTTCTAACAGTATGATTTTGTGCTACCATAACATTTTTCAAAAAATTGAAGTGTTGATTTTGACTGGACATATATGTGTTATTTTCCTTTTGACAAAGTAGAGGTTGTCTGACATTGTCTTCTGAGTTTTTCCAAAAATGTGTGGTTTCCCAGAATAATTTAAGTCCTAGGATTCCTTAATGAACTCCTGTCTGTGTGCTAACTAAATTTGATCCTACTTCATTTTTTGTACACTGGCCAAGTTCTGCTGGTCCTCTTGTAATGCTTTTGGATTACACTGGTATAATACTGTTAAAAGAAACTCCAAGTGTGTGTGTGTGTGTGTGCGAGAGAGAGAGAGAGAGAGAGAGAGAGAGAGAGAGAGAGAGAGAGAGAGAGAGAGAGAGAGAG